>JAVYIG010008027.1:0-94161 GCA_035222895.1 Strongylocentrotus droebachiensis
TTAGTATTTTACTGTTTTAATTAATATAATTAACAACCCACAGCGACCGGATGTCGATGATAGGACGGTATTCGGTGTGCATTACTGAAAGGGGAACGTTATACAGAAAAAGGTTTCTGAAAGTTGAAGGAAAAAAGTTAGGTCGGTTATTTCACCACAAATCAAGAATTTTGCACCAGGTTCGACTCGAAAACGGAGACGCCGAGATGTGACGGTTTGGCTTGTAATCCAATTCGCCGTCGGCCCTTTATTTGATTTCTCCATGGACTTTGGTGTTGCACGGTTGTCTACCCTCCACTGGCCATGTTGTAGACTCTGACTTCCCCTGAAACGCACCTGCACGATAATCTCCGGTTTGGCGCACTAAAACCCTTGTAGATGCATGATGCGTAATTTATCTTCTTTCCATCCTATTTCTGACCCCCCCCCCCCCCAGTCGTTCTCTCTATCGGCAAATACACAAGGAGCGAATTAAAGGGGGCTGTCCCAATGGAAAAGGGATCATGAAAACGCAGATTTCTTTTAATGATTAAAAAAGGCACCCCTCTCCTTCGATGACCATAAAAAGACATTTTAGAGGTGAAACGATAAAAATCATAATCATGTTTCTTTTTTTTCTCCAATTTTTATTATATATCTATAACATATATATATTTCACTTTTAAATGTTATGTTATTTTTATTATTTGACTGCATGCAGGGGGCGTCGCCAAAGGGGGGGTGCGACACCCCCCCACCTGTCAGGATATTGTCGGTAAAATTGCGCTGCCGTCGGAAAAAAGAGAAAAGGGGGAGGGGAAAAAAGAGAGGGAAAAAAGAGAGGGAAAGGGAAAGAAAAGAAAAAAAGAAAAGGGAAAGAAAAGAAAGAAAGAAAAAGGAAGGAAAGAAAGGAAAAGAAAAGGAAGAAAAGAGAAGAAAGAAAGAGAAAAAAGAAAAAGAGGGAGGAGAGGAAAGAAAGGAAAAGAAAGAAAAGAAAGAAAAGGAAAAAAGAAGAAAAAAGAGTGAAAGGGAAACAAAAGAAACGGGGGATGAAAGAGAGGAGAGAGAGGGGAGGTAAGAGTCTGAGAGAGGAGGAGTGGGAGTAAAAGAGAGAAGGGGGTGTTGGGTGGAGTCGTCTCGTCGAGGGAGCAAGAAAGACACAGTTAAAAATGTTGCTGTGTCGGGTCAGCTGTGTCGGTATTCTTGCTCGATCCTCGTGTACTATATAAATGCAGAAGTTTAAAGTCGGTGAGATCTATATTTTCGGTCGGCCGACAAGTTTTTTTCCCTACGAACTGTGACTTCTTATCCGCTGTGACGACTTCGAAAGTGACTACAACTACAAAACTTGTATTTTTGTCGAAGTTTCACTTTCCTATAATATCAGCTAAAGAAATTTGAGGTTTAACATTTTCGGGGAAACTAAATTCAAACAAGGTTTAAGAGTCAACAACGGTACGACGAATCGTCTTCCTTTCTTTATATTGTGATAAAACGCGAAAAAGGGGAACCTTCATTAATACGAGTGTGAACGTTACTACGAATCGTCTTCTTTCGCTAATAATTTTAGAAAACGAAAGCTTCCGCGCTTCGCGCGAGAGTGGGAAACTGTATTCAGACAAATAGGGCTTCTTAAATGTCGAAAACAGTACAACGAATCGTGTTCTTTCTCCAATAATTTGAGGAAACGTCAAAGCTTTCGCGCTTCGCGCGAGCGGGGGAAACTGAATTCAGATGAATAGGGCTTAATAAGATTCGAAAAACGGTACGAGGAATCGTCTTCTTTCTCTAATAATTTAAGGAAACGTCAAAGCTTCCGCGCTTCGCGCGAGAGGGGGGAAATTGAATTCAGACAAAATTAATAGGTCTTATTTAGAGTCGATAACGGTACAACGAATCGTATTCTTTCTCTAATAATTTGAGGAAACGTCAAAGCTTTCGCGCTTCGCGCGAGAGGGGGGAACCGAATTCAGATGAACAGGGCTTAATTAGATTCGAAAACGGTACGAGGAATCGTCTTCCTTTCTCTATATTGTGATGAAATGCCAAAAATTCCGCGCTTTGCGCGGAAGTGGAAAACTTCATATAGTACGACGAATCGTCTTCTTCTCTAAGAATTTAAGGAAACGTCAAAGCTTCCGCGCTTCGCGCGAGAGGGGGAAACTGAATTCAGACAAAATTAATAGGGCTTATTAAGAGTCGAAAACGGTACAACGAATCGTGTTCTTTCTCTAATAATTTAATGAAACGTCAAAATTTCTGCGCTTCGCGCGGGAGGGGGAAGCTTCGTTCAGATAAGGATTAAGAGTCGAGAACAGTACACCGAATCGTCTGATTGCTCTCATAATGTAATGAAACGTCAAAGCTTCCGCGCTTTGCGCGGGAGGGGGGGGGGGGGACCTGAATTCAGAAAAGGATAAACAGTCGAGAACGGTACAGCAAATCGTCTTTTTTTTTAATAATAATTTAATGAAACGTCAAAGCTTTCGCGCTTCGAGGGGGGGAACTTCATTCAGCCAAGGATTACCAGTCGAAAACGGTACAATAATATTAATCGTCTTCTTTTCCTAATAATTTAAGGAAACGTCTAAGCTTCCGCGCTTCGCGCGGGAGGCCCATCACCCACCCCCCCCCTAATGAGCGCGCTTTTAAGTGATTCTCTTGCTCACTACCGCCCCTCCCTAAAATAAGATCCTAGCTCCGCGCCTGCATTAAAATATATAGCTATGATGCTGACTAAATTGAAGAAATAATTTGTATATGTCGTCGAGGAAAATGACCATTTTGCGCATATGCAAGTCTATAGATAGTCAATAGGAAAAACAATTTAGCCTTCGGCCCCAGGTTTATAGGGTTGAATTTGAAGATATTGGACATTTAATTTTGTCGGTAATTGGTGGCTAGTTTTGTCGGTAATCGTTGGCTTCTACACCCCCTCACTGAAAAAGGTCTAGCGACGCCCCTGCATGCAGTGAGTTTCCTGATTTGAGCCCGTCTCGAATACAGCGGAAATTCCGAAATCATGTTTATGAACAAAAGTCGAGAAAATGTTTGGAGAAAATGTTCTTGGAGATGATTCTGTTGTTTTCTCAGAATTTTATCGATCAAACTTTAATGATAAATGAACAGTGTCTTTTTCTATATATATAAATATATAAACCATCACTGAATATTTTTAAAAGAAAATTTAATTTTTATTTTATTACAACAATACTCACTATTGCAATAGGCCTTATCTATAATTGTTATTAGACATATCAATAAGTACAGAGAGTGTAAGTGTGAAAGTAATTTTCCCCCTTTTTTATCAAAAAATAAATAGTTCAGATAATGTACATAGTTTTTTACACAATTACTCGAAACAGACTTTTACATATAAAAGCTTTCCTGTCTAGTCTCCAAATACTTTAAATGTACATGTTTAGTTCCTCCTTGTTCTTCATTGTCTCTTCTGTTTGTATTTTTCTCATGTTATATATTGATACATGTATTATATTTTAACTTTGATATGTTTGTTTTTCTTTGTATATTTGTAATGAAAGTATTGAATAAATTGAACCTGAACTTAAATATATATTTTGTTATACTATCATTTTTTTCTTTTCGTTTTTTTTCTCGCTGTAAAAAGTACTAAGGGTAATGTAATTCCTTTTTATCTCTCAATATATTCCAGATGAGACATGTGGAAGTGAGAAAAACTTTGCCACTGATTTCTGGTTATTGTCATATTGACATTTGCACTCAATTATATTTGTTACTCTGTAATTTTGACTTTTTGTATCCGCTGTTATGAAGGAGAAAAAAGAATCCTGTTTGTTTGGATCATAATCAATACATTTTGATTTAGAATTGAATCATCTTGAGGTGAAATTGGGGGGGGGGGGGGGCATACATCTTTTTAAACGTACTATGTCCCATTTGCAGCCGACATCACATTCTGTATAACTTTGCAGGAATTATAAACATGTCACGTATGTCCTATCTTTGAAAATTAAACGTTAGCAGTGTCCAAATATTCAAATTATTCAAGGAAACCAGTTTACTTTCTAGACTTCTTTTTTTTTTCCTTTGGTAATAATATAGGCCTACATAAAATGAGCAGAAGTAAGCATTTGTCCACATCAATAACTCAATTCTTGTCATGGCCCAAATTAAACTGATTGAATCTTTGCGCAGCACAACACGTACAACTGGCCATTTGGTACAAGGGTCTGAAAATCAGACTATTGATAAATGAATTGCAATCACTTAAGTCGATTCGACAACTAATGGTCACTTTTCCCCACATTTTCAAGCCCTTTCGTTTTAAGGTAAGTCCTAAATTAGTAGTATCTTTCAAATGCCTTGTGAATTTAAGCTTTTCATTTCTGTCATGGCCTGCAAATGAGACATAGTACCTTTAAAAGGATTTGTGCCCCCCCCCCCCCCCATTTTGCCTCAAGATGATTCAATTCAAATTCGAATGTTATTGATGTGGCCCTCTTACTTCGTGTATCCAATTTGCTTTTCACACTATATAGCACTTAAAAACTACAAAATAATGTGAGATACTAAGCCTTTATTCTCTCCTTCTCCCCCCCTCCCCCCCCCCCCGCCTCCCCTTTCTTTTATGCTCCCTTTAAGTATTACGGGTTGTTGTTTTCTCGTGCTGGTTGGTGGGCGGGGACAAAAAGCCAATCCCTTATAGGCAAAAAGTCAATCCCACATGAAAGTCAATCCCACATGAAAGTCAATCCCACATGAAAGTCAATCCCATAGGTCTGATGAAAAGCATTCTAACATGTATTGCGCAATGCAATTAATTTATGTCGATTTTCTTTCATTAGTAATTAAAAATCCACACTTTTTGATGAGATGATAAGCTGTGAATAAAAGATCTTGATCACTGTTTAGTGACACCTGTCGGCTATTTTTTTGTATCGTTATGGTAAACCACCACCTGTTGGCTGTTGTTGTTTTGATTTTCTGCCCTGTTCCTTCGTTTTCAAGATCTATCGCCTAGGACAGATTCGACTAAAGAGGGCGACATGATTTTATAAATTGTGTTGCTAATGTACACAAACCACTCTCGTTCAATATTTGTGAGGAAGAGAACCCATAAAACTAAAGAATAATATCAGTAAGTGGCAGTTAAACGATAAAATTGATGTGCTTTATATGATATAGTATTGTTAATATGCCGTTCTTGTAATTGAATCCAAAATTGGTGATGTGCTTTTCATGTTGTAGCATTAGACCTATGTCTAAGTTGGACCGTTGACAGCGTGAGGTAGGCCTAGGGCTAGGCTACACACGAGTTATGATTGTGCCAGTGCAGTGCAGTGCCGTTGATCGGGCGAGGGCGGCGGGGGCGAACCGTGCATTTTGTGTGAATTGCACGGGACATGCACAGTGTATGGGGAAGTCGTTGACATCGTTAGCTGAAATTAGGTGGTTCAGATTCAATTCAGTCGCCTGTAGCTGTGTGGAGCACACATTGTCGGCATGAATTTGAATACAAATATCGGCGCTTGTTCAGAAGCCTCTCCAAAATTTGACCTGTAGGTCTAACAGTTAACTCCGGCGTGGAGTTAGAATAGAGTCTACCACTACAGGTCTAATTCATAAAATTAAAAATGTCCAGATCTACCCAGTAGTACTAACTGTTAGACTCTAGTCTATTTGTACTAAAACATACCCAAAATGAAGTAAATATTCATTAAATGTCCAAATAAAGATCATGAGTTAAAATTTGTTATGTTTATTACCTGTTTTGTGTTAATTTTCTTGTGATTTTTTGAGTATTTTTCGGATAAATGTTGATATTAGTCTAGATCTATAGATATATGTAGGGTCTAGATTCTAGTGCAATTGTTGACAGGTTTCACGGCAAACCGCTGCACAATACAAGTGCATACCGATGGTGAGTTGCGGGCGGGCGCGCACCTGTGTGCAGTTATCTACCGTAATGAGGATCTGAAGTAATTTATTCTGTGTAGTACAATGTACGGTATGTATACTGTAGCTTTAGTGCTGTTTCAAATGAAAAAATATAACACCAAAAGCTCATTCAGATTTGATGCATTACCGCTGCACCCCCCCCCCCACAAAAAAAAAAGTTTTTTAAGTGTAAATGAATGGCAACTGCGCGGTACAAAGGTTTGACAATTCACTTGTACACGTACAGTACATGTACATGCATGTAGCTTTGTGTAAATATGATACAGAAATGTGAAGTGTACTGACTTTTAATCGTCATCAAAAAAAAAAAATGCTGCAGCTTAACACTTCATATGTGAACAAGACTTAGATCTATATAATATATTTCACATCCAGACAAGTTGGTAATATTAGGACAGTTGATTGCGAACAGTAATTTGAAGTTAACATGCAATATTTCATAAATCTTATAATATAAGACTTATGATGAAAAATATTGGAAAATATTATAAATGAGTAATATAAAAAAGAGATCTGATGTGCACTGCATATTTTTTTCATTAAATCCTAAAACAAAGGTGACGGCTTTATTTTTGTTAAGTGTCCAGACACGTAAACATACATGTATGCAGTGCACATTAGGGGGGCGTTTCACAAAGCCTTTTTTTCAATGAAAAAATCTGCTGTTAACCAATCAGAAGCAAGGATTTCAGTAGCTTATAATACGAATTGTCATTTGTCACTGATCACAAGTTTTGTGAAACGCCCCCCAGATCTCCCTCCCCCAAAAAATTTATACTGATTTTCTACTCAGTTACATTTATTTATGCACCCTTTGATTCTATATATACACCGATTCGGGCGACTTCTGGTGGAAGTGCGCCCTCATAAGGTGACGCCATAACTGGGGGGCGTCTGACTGCAGCTAGCTAGCTTACATTGCATTGCAGCTGGATCGGAGAAGCCCCCCAGTTATAGCGCCGCCACCGGCGGGCAGGTACATAAAACCCCCAAACCGAATCGGTGTATACTGGTAATGATTCAGTCCAGCAGGTTACTTGTACATGTAGATCTAATCTATAAAGACTATTTATTTATATTTATAAGGACGAAGTGGACCTTGTACAGGGTTTTTGCTCAAAATGACAACGTAAGCTATTCAAAGTTTTCATTATTCCCAGCATCAGTCATTTCATTGATGTCATTTCCAATTCACAATCACATCACATGTACTTTATGTACTAGCACATACATGTACTCTTCAGAACACCCCAGTATTGTACTAGTGCATGTTAAATTACTTTTATTACCATTCATGTATTCCCACCCTTAGGCAATGAGTGGTATCAAAACATTTCCTGTTCTGATTACAGAACCCATGCGTATTGTTTGCAATCCATCTTAAAGCCTGTCTGCACTAGTTTGGCCAGGAGGGATTATACCTCCAAGCGTGGCCACTGATAGGTGGTTATCTCATCAAATCAGCTCTCAATTAACATATTAAGAAAAAGGGGATTATGGGGGACCAACGGGTACCGCTTAGGCAGAGTTTGCTATATGGGGGGCGCATGTAGCTAGTAGTGCAGTCCCGCTTTAATGCACTTAGGATTTTCATTTGACAATGTTACTTTTCATAGCGAGAGCAATATATTCTTATTCTTGTATCACACGAAAACAAAACCATATAATTTTATTATTATCTATATCAGACTTATGACTATATCAGACTGACTAGAGAAATAACAACATTTTTGACAGTTGAAGTTCCTGGATGACAGAGCAATACAAAGACAAGATTGATCTGTTATCCGGGTACTGCGCTAAAGATATTTAATAAAATGATTTATTGTTTCACTTGGAAGCCTTATACTTTACAATCATGTGCATGTACATGTATACAGCTATTTATATATTTCATAAACTTAACTTCATACACCATCAATTATTTTTAAACATCTGGTCTTGCCTGTAATGGTTATTGCGGTAAAATATATTTTGGTAACACTCTCTTGGTCAAGAAAGTGAAGATGAGGAAGAGAGAAGATAATTACAAAAAAATTACAAAAAAATTAATCACATACAGTGATTTGAATGTTTGAGTCTGTTTGGAACCCCATTTTCAATTTCAAAACTTGGGAGTCCAGACTTGAAAGTTGAAAGTTTGTGTATGAAGACTGGGGTGTGATAAATAGGTGGGGTTTTTTTTGGCAAGAAGGGGAAGGGTGAATTATCTTCTACTTCTTCTTCATCACCTTCTTCCTCGTCTTTCTTCTTCCTTTTCTTCTTCTTCTTCTTCTCCTTCTTCTTTCTTCTTCTTCTCTTCTTTTCTTCCTCCTCCTGCTCCTCCTGCTCCTGCTCTTCTTCTTTCCTTCTTTCATACTGTTTACAGTTAGGAATTGATTTTTGTTAAAAATAAAATTGAACAAGTAATGTGGGATGTACAGTGACATGTAGAAGCAGCTATATGTAGTATACTGTAGAAACCAGTAAAATGCTTGATTGTGCATTCTTTATGTAGGATAGTTTGAAGTGTATGATTTAATAGCTGATAACTGGTGATGCTTGATTTTTGTGACAATTTGACCATACAATTGTTCCTCATCTCATTGAACATTACAACTTCAAACTATATTTACAAGTTTCATGCAGCCCTAGTTATATATTTCCTAAACTTGAGTATAATACACACTTTACTGTATCACTTTATAATTCATTGGATCATCTGTTTATTTGCATTTTCATGTACATGTATCCTTCATTCTTATATCCCTTTAGAAATATTCAAAATGTCCTCCCAGATTTTCCATTCAATAAAATGGTTATTAAATAAGATGCATATTCAATCATCTTTAAACCCTATTTGATGCTGTGGCATTTGTTCTAAAAAGGAAATTTTAAGAATCATATAAAGATTTGAAATTGCAGTACGGTAACAAAATGTTCCCACTCTCCAAGCATTGCAAGAAAAATTCTGTAGTTCAAGTGACATATCCATTTATACAAAATAAAACACAAGTGAAGTTTATCCAGCAAGACCTGCCCCCTCCCCCCCCCCCAACAAAAAAAACAAAAAATTACCCCAAACCTATCTTTCTCATTTTTTTTATTAGAAAACCATGGATGTTGATTTATATTTTTTGCTAATTCTATTTCTTCAATTTTTCTTAGGCTAGTCAAGAAAGTCAAGATGGGGAAGAGAGTAGATAAGACGCAGAAGGATAAAGGACCTCCATCGTCCGTTCAAGATAATGAGGATGATGCCAACAAAACACCAGGTAAATATCCCTAACCCTATTAAAATACTTTTAACAAATTTCTTTTTCTCAAAAAACATAGATATACACTGTAAGTTTTCATTTCCATACAGAATTTGCTATAACGATTTATCCTCATGTGCAGTTCTCCTGAAATTTGTGGAGGGTGTGTACATTAAACCTGCTGCTTGTGATGTAAAATCCACTCTTTGTAATTAAGAACATTTTTATAAGGTAATTAGCCTGATGGTATCAAACTTGTCATGAGAACCCATAATCATGTGTTTTTAACATTCATTTCCAATTCTAAGTTAAAGGTACTATGTCCCATTTGCAGGCCAAAAAAATGAAAAGTTTAAATTTCAACGGCATTTGAAAGATAATACTAATTTAGAACTTCCCTAAAAAAGGTGGGGCTTGAAAATGTCTTAAAGTGGGAAAATAACGACTAGTAGTTGTCAAATCGACTTAGGAGCTATAGAGCCAAAAAGTAATAGTATACAAATAACGCACGGCCCAGAGTGCAATAGCGGTGAATGCAGTACGCGCGAGGTTTCTTTAGATTGGTGCTGCTCTGTGCAACGAGCCGCTTGCGGCGAGTTGACAGTGCGAACCATCTGAAGAAACCGAGCGTTTACTGCATTTACGTTTTGCACAACAGGGTCAAGTGCGTTATTTGTTTTATAAAATAGGCTCGACACAAATAAGATAAGATTAAGAGTTAGATTCTAAGACCTTGCAGGCTTGCTATACAGTATAGTAAAGATCTACTTACCAAAACGTTCACGGGATTTCCACTTGCCTTGAGTAATAAAATCCATAGAACTTGAATCAGACAGTGAAACAGCTGAAATTGGCATGCCCTGAAATTCCTGGCTGCGATCATTATAAAATCCAAAAGTCAAAACAGGCCAAAAGTCAAAACAGGCAAAACAACGCATTTACAGTTTGAACGTAGATCACAGATAGAATAGAGTCTATGTACAGTGGAGTTATAGACAATCAGTTATTATAAATATTCACATTGCATCCGTGGAAATGGAACACCTTCTGGATGCTCTGCTGCTGAATCTGGGATTGGGAAGAACTGAATTCGACAGATGTAGGCCTAGAGTTATCGCCGCCGTATGCCACGGTTTCTTGGCTAGAGCTGAATGAAGAACTGATGATACTAGTAGTAGTAGTAGTAGAAGAAGCTGAAGGAGCAATAGAAGTTGAAGAAGTAGCATAGGCAGTAGAAGAAGATGAAGAAGAAGAAGTGTTAGACTCAGCCTCAGGTCCAGAGACAGAGTACAGATGATTGGCAAGCATGCCGCTCATCTCCCTCTTTCTACTGTCACTTGTCCGGCTATAATGGCGGAGACTGGTCTCACTCTTGTGTCCACTTATTGACATAATGTCCCTACCTTGGACACCAGCAGTGTCGAGAGTATTGATTGTAGTGGCACGCAGGGAATGGTTTGTGTAAACTTGGCTACACCCAGCATTACGAGATATTGACTTGAGCTTGTTTCCGATGGTGTTTACTCCAAGTGGGCTATCGCAGTACCAACAAGATCCATCCTTAGGAGCTGCTTGTTTGGGCCTTTGCCAGAGCCAGATGCACTTTGCGTTCAGTCTACTGACGTAAGTCTGGAATGCTCTCAAGGGACATGAATTACTATTCGGAATCTCATACATCCGGCCACTGTTTGACACTTCATCCTGCCCTTCTCTGTTGTTCTTGGTGAGACAGTCTTTCTTCTTCATGTAAGAAAGGCCACTGTCGACGTCTGTCTCAATCGTGAAATCACCTGGCTTCATCTCACGAATGTTCTCCCTACCACGGTTACAAAAAAAGGTCATGATATCGACGAAAACCTTATTTTGCAACCCTTTCGGTGTTGTCATGTCAAGTTCATCAGAGTTCTGCATTGTTTGCATGTCCGTTGAGGTGATCACGGGTTTATGCTCGACAAAACCTTTTCCTTGCTTCTTCAAACTCACCATTACAGCCTTAAACATGCGATTCGATTGAGGAAATTTCACTTTGTCTGTAATATCCCAGTCGGATTCGTCCATATAATGTCGTTGAACTCCGTATCTAAGAGCCTGCATAGTTCTTTTTTTGTAACTTGTCCCATCCTCTTTTCGAACCCCGGCGTAAAACTTGGTCAGAAAGGAATTAAGATCAGACGGAACGTCCAGTCCGGTCTCTAAATTCGTGTTCGAATAGGCTGCAAATCCTAGTAATTTGTCTCTAGCGAATTTCAAACTCTTCTTTGTGTTGCCACTATCCATCTGGCCCACCAGGTCAGCGAGTTCTTCGTCCGTGGGGACATGAAACGACTTATTACCGGCGGTAGTCGCCATTTTCGCGATTTCAGCTAGGCCTAACTTACAACAAACAAGGGTACACGTACGCTTTCAAATTTATGGAAAATTTGTTTTCAAATCTCCCGCTTTAGCGCGCATAGTTAAGTACGCGTACGCTGGAGCTACAATATTAGCTACGCGTAGCCTACAATAATTGCAATGCAACTCGAGGGAGCGCGTACTACACGTACGCGCGCGCAAATGAATCTCCATGGTCACGCCTACGCACCGTGCAATATAACTTTTTACTGCGCTTTTTCTGCACTCATTTCAGCAAAATCGTGCTTGCATCAAAATTTTTTCAATGTCATGTGACGCGTATTGACCAATCACGATGCTTAAAATACTAGAGCCATTTTATAATCTTGAATATCAGACCATTGTACTGAATGGTTATACGTTGTATGCTGCGCAAAGATTCAATCAGTTTAATTTTGGTCATTACAAAAATTGGGTTATTGATGTAGACAAATGCTCATGTACCCTTTACAGCTCATTTTATGTATGTTATTACCAAAGAAGAAAAAAGCCAGTCAGTCACTCAATAGTGTCTGACAGTGAAGTCTAGCAAGTAATCGGGTTTCCTTGCATAATTTGAATATTAGGACACTGCAAACGTTTAAATTTCACAGATAGGACATACATGACATACTCATAATTCCTGCAAAGTTCTACAGAATTTGAGGTTGGCTGCAAAAGGGACATTACCTTTAAAGGTACTATGTCCCTTTTGCAGCCAACCTCAAATGCTGTAGAACTGTGCAGGAATTATGAATATGTCATGTATGTCCTATCTGTGAAATTTAAACGTTAGCAGTGTCCTCATATTCAAATTATGCAAGGAAACCCGTTTACTTGCTAGACTTCACTGTCAGACACTATTGAGTGACTGACTGGCTTTTTTCTTCTTTGGTAATAACATACATGAAAAGAGTTGTAAAGGGTACATGAGCATTTGTCTACATCAATAACCCACTTCTTGTGATGGCCAAGATTAAACTGATTGAATCTTTGCGCAGCATAAAACGTATGACCATTCGGTACAATTGTCTGAAAATCAAGACTATTACTTTTGGGCTCTATAGCCCTAAAGTCGATTTGACAACTAATAGTCGTTATTTTCCCACTTGAAGACATTTTCAAGCCCCACCTTTTTTAGGGAAGTTCTAAATTAGTATTATCTTTCGAATGCAGTTGGAATTTAACTTTTTCATTTTTTTGGCCTGCAAATGGGACATAGTACCTTTAAGGGCGGAGAGAATTACATCAATAAGGTAGTATCCTCAAAATGTGGTTTCAAATGCATAAATTGTCTCTAGGAAAGAGAGGATCTTTATACTTTATACTGACCATGCATGCACCCCTCTTCAAACTCACCCTACAACCAGACACACTTATTTTCTCTTTACTCTCTATTATTGAATCATTGCAGAACCCTACACCTGCACTGGTCACTTTGAGGCCGACTTCACTGAACTCTGGCGTCGGGCGGGGCTACAGGTGGCTGAGATGCCCCCTGTGGTCATCCGACCCAAGCGGCCAGGCACACCCCCTCCTCCTGACCCCAAGTCCAAGGGAGCGGACCCCACCCCAGAGGACAAGGTAGAGGATGATGGGGAGGAGCCCAAACCCAAGACGTATGTTACCAAGGAGAAGTTCTCCTTCTTCAAACCCAAGATCCAAGTAGAGATGGAGAAAGAGGACAAACCAGACACTGTCACAGAAATCTTCATCCGAGGTTGGTCTGAATGAATCTTTGATTTGTTACTAGGTTCTTTCTAGTGAAGTACATGTTTGGGAACTACACCGCCTTTAAAGGAAACCTCATCCCAAGAAATAACTTAAGATATATTTTGAGAGATTTATTGTATCATTGCCCATTAATCTACAAGATTCCCCACCAAAGTGTATGAGAGAGGCATAAAGCAAGAATAACGTACAATTTCTCAGCACGACATGGGCATCACGATTTTCTTTGAAATAAGTGAGTTACAATTGTTACCTTCTCAGCCATGATTTTCCCTCTTTGAAAAGTATTCCTTTTTATTATTAAATTAAAAAGTCTTTCCAACTAAAGCATGGTGCACGATACATGTACATTTTCGCCTGGTACATCACACATTCAAGAAAAATGTCTGCATTTCTTCATGCAAAGAATATCTTCCTTTATAAATCTCTTGTATAATTTTGCAAGGATTATTTAACGTCCAAAGGCAAGAATACATCTCATTTTTCAGAATACCTACACTGATTCTTAGGGGTGAGGTTTCCTTTGCAAGCAAGATATTTTTTCTTATTTCTAGGAAATTGGAAAGATTGAGGCATGAAAATAGACACATGATCTGTTGATGGGCTAGAAGCTAGACAATGACTCTGAAATTAAATACAAAGCTACCGGTAGTGCATTCTAAGCTCTCAGATGATGTACTCAGTTTTGAGGTCAGGTTGGCCAGGGCGCGACAAACCCGCTTGCCCGACGTCCCGGGGCAACCAAATTGAGCCGTCGGGCAAGTAAATCAAATTATCACTTGCCCGATTCGGGCAAGTGATACTTTTACAGTAATTTCCTAGTGTCCAAGAACTCTACCATTCACCCGTCAACTTCTTACCCGTTGTCAAAATCCAGAAGCAAAAAAGCGATCGTTCCGATTTCGAAAAAACTTCACAGACAGCTAGCCAGCTCAGCTAGCTCAGCGCGCATGCAACAGTGACACTTCAAGCCATGAATGCCGCTCCGCCTCCACGCACGGCCGGCCGTGAGCTAGCTAGAGACAGCTAGCGCGATCGTACCAGCTGCGAGCTTATTCGCGCTCTCTCTCTCTAGCTCTGCAGGCCGCACCGACAGGCCTTTGCTATTCTCTGATTGCCGATTGGTTGAATCACGCCAAATATGACGTCATTATTCTAGGGAAATGAACACGTGCGAATCGGAATGGAATAAACAACAGGGATTTTCTAGTAAGTACAAAAAGTCAAATGTTTGATATTTATTCATAATGACTGTTAATGATTGTGAACATATTATTTAAAACTCGCTGCTCATATAAATCAGATGAATGTTTTTGTCTCGTTTTCAATTTATTACTGCGGTCTCAAGATCCGACCGAGCGAGTCATTTTGATAATAGTATCGAGACCCCCAGAATATAAGCCGTTGTTGTTTTGTTTTCATGGTTTTTCGCTTTAAAGTTTTGGGCAAGTGGAAATATTGTTTGGGCAAGTAAATTGAAAACCCACTTGCCCGACAGGGCAAGTGGTGAAAAAAATTCTTGTAGCACCCTGGTTGGTTGAAGGAACCTGTGTTTATGTAAATTTTGAGGAGAAAGCTTGCACAGCCTTTCAATGGAAGTATACCTTTCTATGGAAGACACTCATTTCCTGTTTTGAGACCGATTTAAAACATTATACACACAAATGATTTCTTCAGCTGATTGGTACACCTTCTTTTAAGTCAATGTGATGGATTTCACCATACATACTATACAGGTGTATATGAAGAGCTCGGTTACAAAAGGTACATGTACTACATTCAGAAACCCAAGTTCTGAGAAAAACAAGATTTTTTAATTATCAATGTTAGCAATGTCAGTATGGGATGATACTTTGGCTGATTATACTATTGTATGATACAACTAGAAAACCACTCTTTAAAAAGTCTGCACAATTTTGTTCTCATGAATTTTTTTTTTTTTTTTTTCATGTTTGAGGATGTAGTACTTTTTGGAACCAAAATCTTTTTTTCGGCGGCAAAAAGGTGCGGTTTATACACCGTTACTTACGGTAGTCTGAAAAATCAGTGTAAATTACAAACCGTTAAATTTTGAAAGTGTATGAACGCTCTTCTAATCTCAGTTTCCAGGTATTATAGCACAGTTGCAATCAGGTTGGATGCAGTCCAGTTCAAAGGAAAAGAATAGAAAATTACCTGAAGTTTGGTGCAATGATGGACGGCATCAGCCTCCTATCCTCTTCATTTAACCTACAATATCTAGGCAATTAATACCATAGGGAATTGAAATTGTCTGAGCAGAGACTTTTCTAAATAATGAAGCAATTTACATTGTCTGCTTTAGTAACAGTTCTGCATTTGTGATGTTTATTTTGAGACAGATCTATATCTTGTGCGTGATTGCAGAGCTGATTGCTCACAGCAATATCACTGTCTATAAGATGCATATTGATGAAGCGGGTGATACAAAGTAGGGCAACATCATCTGGAAAGTGTCAACAAAATTTAATGTCTGCAGCATTTGATGCCCAAGTTGACATGCTTGTCTGTGAAAAGTAGAATGATGTTTCAGAAGGATCCTCCCCTTCAATATATAGGGGTCTGATCTTTTCAATTTGGCACTGCAGTCTTCTGCATATAAACGGGGGAATAGAACAGAAAATGAAAAGGTTTTAAAAGTTAATTCCTATGCCTTTAGTACATTTAGCTGACTGATTCTGGCGCATGATCTAATCTGTTATTTGCTTGGTATCATAATCAAGAACTTCACTCTGATAATTTGCTGTTTCTTTCCCCTATTTCATTTGATCAGAGGGGTAGTTTTTAAGTGTGCGTGTACATGACATGAAGCTAGTTATAGAAAGTAGAGATCACAATATTTCAGTGCTAGAGAAATCGCTATTACATAACGGGAGATTGCAAAAACCATCAAAACAGTTGAGAAAAAGGTGAACCGGTACATGTATGCCTTAGCTTGTGCTTCATGAGGGGAATTTCCCTTCCTCTCACCTATCCTTTAATTCTTGTCTGTCTAGAGAAAAAAAAGGGGAAAGAGAAAAATGTCTCAGAAACCATCAAAACCACGTTGCCAGACTCATTTCTAGATTGTGCATTTCTAATTGGTATTGCAGTGGAGCTAGGGAGAGGAATGAAAAAGCTTGCTAGTGATTAATCAACATACATCCGGTACATGTATACACACCTGATCACTATGTTGCTCCTGAAGCCATCCCAGTGAGCATTCATCAAGCAGATTGTATGGTCCATTTCTGCTATTCTTGTGGCAATCTGATCTTAAAGTGTCAGCAAATACAAAAATAGGAGAAATATGACCATTATTTGGAATGCCACACAGAGACCATATTGTGTATGGTGGCTAACTTGTGGTAGGTGTCTTTGTCCTATTTGTAGGTAATTTCGATTATGATAATAATAAAAATGAATGAAAATTTAAAGAAAAATGATTAATTAATCTTTAAAACAAACAAACAGATAAAAAGATAAATATTATATTAATAAATGAACAAACCAGTGCTGATAATATATCATTATCATTGTGAAAATATGATATTTGCAGAGCTCTATTTAAATATCATATGCACAGATCTCTCTAATGGGAATATAATTAAAGAGAACAACATGTTTTCTTATTACTTATCATTAAATGTTTATTTTATCTTGTGCATTTTATAAATACAATTATGATATTTATTTAAAACAATGCCATCAATAAATACATCTACATTTATTCGATAAACAATAGACAGTCCTAATATTTTGTTGAATCTGGACTTGATATCCATTATCAGGTAAAACGTTCCTTACAAGGAAAATTCTTGAAACAGTTTTCATTTTGCTTCATCTGATAGAGTATTATTTCTTCCAACCATATGAAATCATGTCTAAATCTATGCTGAATTTTATTTCTTCTGTATCTGAATTCTGAAAACAAATTTCATTTTGCTTCAATCTGATACTTTACTGTAGCTTCCAACCATATAAGATCACAGCCATGATCATGAATTTTATCTTTTTATTAACTGAATTCCAATAACAGATTAAATTTTGCATCAATTGATATTTTGCTAAACAATGTAGCTTCCGACCATATGAAATCATCAATGATTAATTTTATCTCTTTCTTGAAATCGTATTGTTGACTCAATCTTCTATGAAAAATAATATGTGGTTTGAGCTTCAGGGCAATTTCTGAACCACTTTAATCTGAGATGTATCAAATGAAGAATTAAAGTGCCATTTCAAGCTTTAAAAAAAGTATAAATAATGATAACGACTATAGTCTCTTAAGTGATACGTACAGTACCATCCTTCAGGGTTTTGATTCTGATAAGCTATCTCAATATTTCACTAGAAAGATAGTCCAATGAAACAAAATGTAGAATTTTAATATAGTGTTTTTGATCTGAGCAATAACATGGAAATATTTGATTTGTCTATCAAGTGAGAAAGAGAAAGAGATTGAGAGATCCGTTAGTAAACATAATATTCTTTACTGGAGGGCCTTTAAAAAGAGATAAATTGCATTTGAAGTCTTAGTTTATTAATTAAACTTGACTATGTGGTCATGTGACTGACATGATTTGTGATTTTAGAATTCAGATGGGATGGGAAGTTTTTTTGTGTACTTTGTCTAAAATTCTTATTAAGTCAATCAACACTGTTTGAAGCCAGTGATTTCCCATTCTTCACAGTTCCTTATACAATGAAAGTTACAGTGTATGAAACATGTGGAATTACAGCATCCGCACACTGTTACAAGTTATACTTGATCTGGGCAAGTATTGCTTTGGTGGAAAAACCATATGAAGAACAAGAGAAAGAGATATTTTAAAAAAGGGACAAAAACAAACTTTTTTTTTTCCTGTATTAAATATAGGAATTCAATATTAACATTGACAGAGTTGATTTCTTGGCAGTCTCTGTGATCATGTTAGATATAAACATGTAAATTGGTGCTAGTTTGAATGAACATTTTAAATCTTTTTTTCTTCTTTTTTCTTCTTTCTGTTGCAGGTTGGAAAATTGATGAGATAATGGTAGGCATCTTCAAGCAGTGCTTCCCAGCAATAGAAAAACTTCATACAATAAAGTAAGTCATACTATGTACAGATGTACATGTATCCTGCAATTCCGTTAAATCAACAACCTCCTGCTCTCCCCTTCCCCCACAAAGGCAGTAAATGGGCACTTTTGTGAAATGTGTTTATCTTACGAATTGAGCCTTTTCCCCCATTTAATTCATCCAAAAATGAAAATGTCTTGATATGACCATTAACTATAAATGGTAGAATTACCAGAGAGGACCTGAAGGCAATGGTCACCAGGGAGGACCTGATGGCAATGGTCACCAGAAAGGACCTGAAAGCAATGGTCACCAGAGAGGACCTGAAGGCAATGGTCACCAGAGAGGACCTGAAGGCAATGGTCATCAGAGAGGACATGAAGGCAATGGTCACCAGGGAGGACCTGATGGCAATGGTCACCTCAAGAGATCCTTCACATTTTGATTGAATAAAAATTTACCTAAAAAAAAACAATGTCATACTGGACATGTGTATAATGGAATCCCGTGAATTAGCAAGAGTTTAGCACACTGAAGTGGAGGAGAGATGGAGACCCAGATTCTTAACAGGTTGTTTTTGGCAAAGGAAACCCAAGATAGATGTGGTCCCTGTGGGTAGTGTATGTGGTTGGATTGCTGTGTTCTTGAACTTAGAAACACATCTAAAAGCACAGCGTATTCCTCTTGATATGTGACATACACCCCCAGGATATTCCAATGGACCACACATTTCAAATGCCAATCTCCTTTGAAAACAAGTCTTCCAAAAGTGTGTGGAGGGAGACAAATGTACCAATTTAGGATATTAGAAGTGGAAGGATACAGATCGATTAGTGGCCAAAGAAATTTGTCTTTTTAAAGTGTTGTCTATTTTTAGATGGACATAGTTGCTTCAAGCATGCCCAGTGTGGGTTTCATTGACAAGTAAAATCTGAATGCTTCCAACTTAGAGCAAGAAGTGAAAGGGATTTTTAACAACAACGACAACAACCAAGCGCGTAGCCAGGATTTCATTTTAGGGGGGACGGTAGTGAGCACGCAAAGCGTGCGAATCACTTACAGAGCGCGCGTAGCGCGCTCCCTAGGGGGGAGGGTGCAAGGAGGGGGGAGTTTCCCCCCTCCCGCGCAAAGCGCGAAAGCTTTGAGGTTTCCTCAAATTATAAGAGAAAGAAGATGATTCGTTGGACCGTTCTCGACTCTTAATCCTTATCTAAATTCAGTTTCTGTTGACGTTTCATTAGAGAAAGAAGACGATTCGCTGTACCGTCCTCGATTCTTAATCTTTGTTTGAATCAATTTCCCCGGCTCCGCGCATAGTGCGGAAGCTCTGAAGTTTTATTAGATTATTAAAGAAAGAAGAAGATTTGTTGTGACATTCTCGATCGACTCTTAATCCTTGTCTGAATTCAGTTCCCCCCCCCCCTCCCCTCCAGCCGAAGCTTTGACATTTCATAAATTATTAGAGAAAGAAGACGATTTGTTGTACCATTCTCGACTCTTAATCCTTATCTGAATTCAGTTCCCCCCTCCCCTCCCGCGCGAAGCGCGGAAGCTTAGACGTTTCATTAAATTATTAGAGAAAGAAGACGATTCGTTGTACCGTTCTCGACTCTTAATCCTTTTTCTTCCTACGTCCTTTCCTTTCTTATTTATTTCTCTCTTTTTTTTTTTTGGATGGCGTTTTTTTTTGGGGGGCGACCGCCCCCACCGCCCCCCCTGGCTACGCGCCTGACAACAACTGGAATGCAAGTTGTGAAATAAGTCCTTTATATTTTCTGTAGAGAGCCTGAAGGATATTAACTCAGTAAAAGTATCTGATTTAATTCCCTTCTGACTTTCTCAATGGACAAGAAATTGTAGGTGACTAGCTTCTATCCATACAAAATAGAAAAACATGTATGTAAAGTTGTCTTTTGGAAATGAAAAACAGAAGTTGAAGACTGCTATAAAATGTGAAAGCTAATTTCCACATGCAGTGCGTTTGTGGCCATCAAATGTTTAGAGGCTTTCTCAAATATTGTTTTATGCAGTGTAAAAAGCACTTAATTGTTCAAGGGATTTCTGTTCATTCTTGTCGGTGATCCTAGTATTTACATGCAGATGTTTATATTTTCTTTGTCTGTTGTATGTACGAGAGCTCTTTCACAGGTTTTCTCTTTGATCGTTATAGAGCTACGTGTAGATCACTCCAACATTTTATTTTTCCTGATGGGATTTGAAAGTACATGGACCTTCCTTCATCTGCATGTTGATAATAGGTACTCTGCAAAGAGACTCAAATTCAATCTATATTCTGAATGTTTAATGCAATCGAGATGATCAAATAATGTTTATGTCTACTGACTATCAATGGTTTATTTGTTTGCAGCTTCCCAATAATTGTGTTTTCGTTTCCCTTTTAGATTGACAGGAAAATCCATCTGCCCTTCAAAAACAAAATGTTTGGATTGGTTATTCAGTATCGCAATCAATATGGCCATCACAGTAAACCCTCCTGTGTTTATATTTGTACGATGTTGCCTTTACTGATTGAGTTTTCATTCTTAACACCTGAGGTGTCTCTCCAGTCTCCAGGCAATAATCAACACACTGTACTGGGGTTGTTAACCCATCTATTCCTGCAAGGCATTCGGCTAATCACCATGGTTATTGAGCTGCTGACTTTAAGAGTGATGGTTTACCCATAATGTCTCCTCATGGCATACAAGTACATTGACAAGGTTTCTCCCTTAGGGGTCGTTAGTGTGTCCTAATGACAGGTCAGGAGGTGTTAAAGAGGTGTCAGTAGTGCTCACAAAATCTCTGCTGGGATACGCAGTAAGCATTAGTGAAAGGGCAAATAAATCTTTGCTCATTAAATAAATCATTTGCTCTTGTGTTATTCTGTGTAGGGTGATGGCAAAGACCTTTAAGAAAATCAAACCATTTGCAATTTTCATCAAAGCCTATAGTGCATCGATCACTTAAATTGCTTATTGAAATGTGTCAACATTAAAGAAGTGTAGTGGTTAGTCTGCAAGCACAAACCCTGATCATTCCTAAAAGTGAGTCTGCACTATAAGACTACCATAGGCCATGCACCGTAGCTGCTCCTGACAACCAGTAGGTAGTTGGGCTAGTCTTCTCTCAAGGCACAATGATTTTTTGATAAAGTGTCAAATTAGGGTCTGTGTTTGCAGACTATGTCGTGGTCTGGTTATAATACATCGCTGAACTGTGGATCATATGGTTAGTGGTTCAAGTCACTCCGTGGCACTAATATCTTTTGGAAAGACATTAATCTACATTTGCCACTCTCCACCCAGGTGTTAAATGGTACCCAGTAGGATGGAGTGGGATGTGTGCACTTGTAATAGGGCCCCTGGCTGGAATACTCTCCAAATGAGACTTTTATTATATTAATGACAGATTACATACATAATGTAATCCGAACATGATTTATATAAAAAATAGTGTCAGGCATGAAAATACTCATAGCTTGGTTTCAGTCTTTGCAGTCACACTGTTAAAGTGTTAATGTTTTCTTTTGTTATCTGTTACCTCCAAACTGAGAGCTAGGCTTTATAATATTTCCCATTTAAAAAAAGCAAAGAAAATGAAGAAAGAAACCCACTATAATTATGATGTGCACTATACAGAAGGGTGGTTGTCTGCATGTAAGGACTTTCCGTTCCATGGCATACGGCATTGTCCTTGACTTGCATAATTGCAGGTATTATTTCTTACTTGCGCTGAGCTGACTTTGCCACAGGTACATTTATTGATAGCCCAAACACTCCAAGGATATAAAATGATTCCTTGCTCACAATCATCTGGCAATGAATAAAGAACCAGACCCTCAGCAATTAATTATCACATTTCAGAGGGACTAGTGATCGTACAATGACTTCTCATTATGGTTAAGATTTTGTGTGCTATTTTTGTGCTGCCATGAATTGATGTGTACTGTGCAATTTTTCTAAAAATAACTGTTTTTGTCCTTAATTAGCAGAATGAATTGTAGAGTGATTCACACGCAGATGAATTATGCCCATTGTAGAAAAACAATGAAAACAAATCAAACACTAATTTTATGGTACTTGTAATCATTTGAGTATACAGCAAAATGTTCAGAAATTATCAGAATATGTACTTTCAATTTAATATCTAAATGCTCTGCATACCGTAGTTGTTTATTGTTTCTTGGAATTTGCCATTTGGAATTTTAGTAATGCCAGGAAGTTAACTTTTAGAATAAGGGGAAAAATTGTGTTCTTGATAGTTGCAATTTTTCTAATACCATTCTGTAGTGATTACTTACAATATGTTCATGCATGACTTCGGTTGTGAAGGGGTACAGTAAATGTCTAGTGTAGTTTTTTGGTTAAAATGTGAGATGTCCCTGGGGTTTTCTAGCATCCTAGAGAATAAGTTCAGGGTGTATATTCATTAATTTTCCAAGAATCATGAATCGAGAAAACATACATGTACATGTACATGTATACACGGCCTTAGCTGTCAGGGGATCAGATATCAAGTACGGCTTGACTTTCTCTTTTTCACCTTGCTCCTCTTCTGCTTGCAATCTGGTTGTAAAAACGAGAGATATGGATTTCTCAAGTTTTTTTGTTTAAATATAAGAAATTGGTGGAAAACAGGGATTTTTCTTTTCTGGGAATCTCTAACTTTCAAATTGAGAAAAGTGCTTTTCACAACAGTAATCTGACTATCTTTTGTTGGGCTGCTATAGAATTGCATTTCCAAACACGATGGAAATAGTAGGAAAACATATGTATCTGAGTTTACACATACATATAGGGTATACATGTACATGTATAATATCTTCATGGAATAGTCATGTACCCATTTCATAAACTAATGCGCATCGACCCAATAAGAAATTGAAAAAATGTTCACAAATGCTGGAAAATTTGCGTAAAAGAAAAGAGAAGCATTAATTATTTTGATGAGCATGTACCCTTTACAAACTTTGCATTATGCAGAGGAAAAATCGAGTGCCCTCTGACAGGAAAAGAGATCTCCACATCGTCCTCTTCGTGAACTTTAGATTTTAGATGAAATAATAAATAGTATACATCATTAAGACGTAGTTCCGTTCACATAAACTCCAATCTTCCCCTTATGCTATGATTATAAGCGCACTCAGGGCTTTATGAAAGGGTATCAGCTAGTTGGTGATCTAGAAAGTTTGAACTTGATAGGGTTCATCAGCTGCAGTGGAAGTATAATCCAGGGGTAGGATCACATTTCTAAGATGAAATCATATACCCTCCTCAGATCTCTGGAGTTGTTCTCTCTGATGATTGCAAAGCTCGCTCGGGTAATTGCTGCGGCAAAACAACACCCACTTCTTGGAGAAAGTACTTTTCGTGTATGATTCCTTTGTACTTCATAGAGAGCAGGGAAGATCCCTCTTTCAATGCTCAATCTGTATGCTAACAATAATATATATTATATTCATTACTGTTTTACACTTTGAATGAAATTCTGTTTTAACATATATTTCTATTGTACTTTATATGAAATCTGGTGACATTTGGGGGGACATTTTCGTTGAGATAATTCCTCAAAATACAACTCTCTTGAAAGTGGAAGAAAGCCATTTCCAGCCATTGGGTTTCTATAGGTCTTAAATCTAGGGGAGGGAATGTCTGTACCGTATGCTATAGAAATCAGCATGATCTTCAAAAAGTTATTTTTCAGATATTGCTTGAATATGACTGTTCATGTTTGTTCATACAATGCATGGAAACTAAATTCTATCTTCATTTCTCTTTACAATTTATTTTCATGTAGCTTATGGAACACAAGCCTAACACAAAGAACACTCAAGGAATTATCATCGTTCTTACCCCAGTGTCAAAATTTAAAGTAAGTATAATAATATATTTTGAACAATTATTTATAAATGAACACATTTTCTGTCAAATTTCATCCCCCCCCCCCCATTTTTATTTTTATTGAGAACCAGTGAGTTTCAACGCATGCTTGTAAAATGTATGAACTTTCTTTTTTTCTGAAGCCCAACTACAGTGTACCACTATATTCATTTTCTAAAGAATTGTGTGTGCATCTGCAGAGTAATCTGTGCCTTTTGATCATGCAATTAATTTTGTCAGGTTGGACATATTGAATGTGAGTGTGATTGCTTCTAATCAAATAGTAAAACCATATGGGGTTTTCTCCCCAAGCAAATTGTACAATCATTTTTCTAGGAAATGTAATTGTGCTAATTACTAACTAGATCTGAACACATGATGAACTCTAAAGTTGTATTGGTTGACTTTTTTTTGTTTTTGTTATTACATGTACATGAAGCATAAAAATGTGACTTACATAATACATGTAAGATTCTCTATCTCTCTCTCTCTCTCTCTTTCTCTCACTCTCTCTCTCTGTTTCTCTATCTCTCTCTCTTTTCCTCTCTCTTTTGCTGTCTCTCTCTGTCTCTCCCCTCCCTCCTTCACTATGTTTCTCTCTCTCTCTTTCTCTCCCCTCCCCCTCTCTCTTTCTCTCTCTCTTTCTCTCTCTCTCTTTTTCTCTCCCCCTCCCTCTCTCTCTCTTGCTCTCTGCCTCACTCTCTCTGCATGGATCTCTCTCTTCGCTCAAATGCGCTTATTTATCTTCATTTTTGTCTCCCTTCGTGTGTTTTTTGTTTTGTTTTCACCATCTTGTTCTCTTAATTGAGAACGGTGATGTACCAATAAGAGCAACCACTATTATATACATGTACCTTCATTCTTTTATGGCAGGAATTTGACTATTGAGGGTAATCCGATTCCTGAAGAGCCTTGGGCATGTCTTATTGGTGAAGACAGCATGTAAGTAGAATAGCATTTATCTGTTCTTATTCCTCATTGCTTTTGTTGTTTTGGTGCCATCACTTTGTCAGGTTTTATATTTAGTTCCATCTGAGGACTGAAGAATATTTCAAATGTTCTTGATGTTTCCCCATTTATTTAATACCTCAAGTTTTTCTTCTTCTTCTGTATGTTAAAATTGATCTTACTCTGTTCTTCATTGTACTACTTGATAAGTACCCCCCCCCCCCCATACGCGCATACAAACAAAATGTACTGAGATAAATGAGGTGAGTCTATCAACTCAAGAAACTATCAGTTTGATACAAGAGATTATTTTTAGTTCACAAGGTTTTTAATACCAGCAGAGATACTGGCTATCCTAGTGATTATGAGGTCAATCCTGAGGATCTACTAGTATCTATATACATGTATATATGCTAGAAACAGTCGGTGGGGATTCATTTGAATACCATGTTGCCTTTGTAAAGTTTTATAATAGGTCTTAATTTGTCTACAATTTAAGCTTGGCATATTGTACATGTGGTTGTCCCTTTAGAAACCGAGTTGTCTTTGCAATGTTCTAGAGTAGTTCTTATTTTAGGATGCTTGCTTCTCTCTGCTACAGAATCGTCAACCTGTCATTGCGACACAACAAGATCTCTGAGAAGGGAGCCAAGAGGCTAGGTCAGGCAATCTCAAATGAGAAGTCCTGCAACAAGAACTTGCTCTCCCTCAACCTGAGTAACAACAAGCTTGGTGAAGCAGGTGCAATAGACATCATGAATGTGAGTGTTTGCTTTATCAACTCGATTCAGATATCTCAAACAGTATGGAGGATATAACAGGGAGCTAATTGGGTGCTTGCGAAGTAGTCTCTGGTGAGGTATCCAAATAGCACTGTCTCTCCTTTCTCCACCCCTTGCCAAAAGAAAGGAAGAAAATTGCCATGTACATCAATGAAGAAAGAAATAATGAATAAAGAGAAAGAGAGAAATAAAGAAAGAAAAAAAGAAGACAGCCTATAGAAGAAAGGAAGGAAAGAAGAAAGAAAGGAAAGAAAGATAAAAGGAAGGAAAGAGGAAAGAACTTAGAAAAGAAAAGGACATATTCTTCTTTTGAGTTGGTACTTTCAGCTGAAATGTGATAAGAGCTAGCCCACACAGCTAAAAAGATTTATTTTGGGGGAACTATTATTGCACTTTAGTCACTATTTCACACTTGAGTATCATTTCTGAGTCAAGAAAATTGTCAGATTCAAGGAGTCTTGCCACATATCTTCATGGGCTGAAATTCAAAGGTCTTTCTTAATTTAGGGAATAGCTTGTAAGAAATTCCTGAAGATAGCTTCTAGAAAGCTCATTTCTTGAAATATCTTCGAGAAAAAGAAAAACAATTTGAAGATGTACATGTATTGCAGAAAACTAAATAATGTATGACAAAAAATTGCAGAAATAAAGTTCTTGAATATAACTACCACGACACTGATTTTCAGATGTATATGTTCTAGAAAACTATAAAAGATGAAATATTCCTGAAAATTTTATTCGAGAAAATATCTTCAGGAAAAGAAGTGCAAATATACGACAATCAGAATATTTAGTTCAAACAAGTACATCAAAAGAAATTACATGTATCAATCAGTACTGCAAACCAAAGGTGCCCTTGGGCAATTAGGAGTGAAACAAATACGTTTGACCATGAACTACTTTCCTCTAAATATTGATGGATGCATTTGATAAAAATGTTTTGCTATCTCATTTCAAACAATTTGAGGTAAACAACACATGTTTTTCTTCTGATTTAACAAGGAATTAATAACACTGTGGTTGTTTTGATATATGCTGCCATAGCCAACAGCTTGTGACCTCAACAAACTTGATAGATCTGATAGAAGAGCGTAATGAACTTTAGAATTTAAAGGGAGAATCAAGTTAACCCCCCCCCCCCCCTCTCTCTCTCTCTCTCTCTCTCTCTCTCTCTCTTAATAATCTTTTCATTTTTATTGTTATTATTCTTGATTTTCTATAGGAGCATATGCTTGTACCTCACGTTATCAGACATTATATGTTTGGGCATCAATAACAGCTTCTCTTCTTTTTATTTATTTATTTATTATTTGAAGAAAATTTGTTCAACCTGCAGATTGGTTTACTTACTGTATAAAGCTTCCCCAAAACAATAAAAATCTTAATTTCTTGTTTGATACCTCAATTCAACATAGTCCTTCAAACAAATAATTTATGTGGGCATCATTAACAGCTTCAACCTTCAATTGGTGTACATACAAAGCTGCCACAATATAAGATATCTCAATATCTTGTTTGATGTCTAAAATCAACATATTATTTCCAGTTAATTTTTTTTTCCTGACTTTGTTTTATAGTTATCTTAACCATGATTACATGCACTTGAGGAGAAGTGCTGAGAAATTTCCATCAGACAAATTTACTTTCCTCCTCAACCAATTGCCCAGAGGATTATATGAAATTGTCACATGTATTTGCATTTTCCTTTCATAAGATGTAATAAGGTTCAAGGGTGTTGTATGAAAAACTAAATATCTGCCTGAAGGAAAATGTAACCACCATCATTCATCAGGCTAGGTATACAGTGTGTATCCCAAAAAAGTATACCCAACTTCTGTACACTATAGATTCCAATTTTTCCCTGAATCCTTTTGAGGAAAAAAAAAAAACCTCTTTTTTTAGTGCTCACTATCACCCCTGTTTTTACAAGATCTCAACCTTTTCTTTAAGATATTTGAAAGGGTTTAAGTCCTACTTACCTACAAGAATCAAACCAGTCATGTGACCTCGACAAGGTTTTAGATACATCCCTCGGGGTCATAATGAGCTTATATCATCGAGAGATTATCAACTTTGTAACTGTTCAAGGTTCTGCTTTGTTGCAGAACCAAGCAAATGAAGCATTATTTCTTAAATTATTATTATATTTTGTTATTACTTCTCTTTCTCTCTCTCTCTCTCTCTCTCTCTCTCTCTCTCTCTCTGGAGGGAGGGAGGGAGGGACAGAGAAGATACATGTATATAATAGATTCAAAGATAGATAGATATATAGAGAAGGAGGGAGAAGTGAGAGAGAAAGAGAGAGAAAGTGAGAGAAAGAGAATGAGAGGAAAGATGATGAAGAAGGAGGGAGAGAGAGAGATGTGGGGGGGGGGGGGGGGGGGTTATAATTTTCAAAGTCATGGAGGTTTAATACATAATATGTTTGTTTTTTTTAATTAAAAAAAGGTGTGGATATGGTGATGATTGTGGAGCAGACCCTACAGCTCAAATCAGAAACTTGTCTCATTGTAATTTGTAACATCAAATTTGATAAAGTTAATGTAATTTTTGTGAAAACAAAATTTAGCCTAGAGCTGCATATCATTAACATTTTATGTCATATTTTTACTTAACGATTTAGGTATAGCTCATTATATTTTGCAAGTTCTCACATTTCATTTGTGTTTGACCCTCTAGACATATCCACCTCAGGGGTTACCCTTTTTACCGTTTATAACATCATTTTCTTTCTTTTTTTGTCTTTGAATTTTATAGAATTTCATTATGTGCAAAATTAAACGTAACATTTGAATTTCTTTTATTTCCATGAAAATACAAAGAGTGTTCAATTAGTGAATGTCTACATTATTTGGCTTTCCTATTATTACAATTATGGATCTTAGGGGAAGGCCGGGTTTGGCGATTAGTTCATTTTGTTTTTCTGTCATTATATATATGACTTCTTTATGAAATTGAATAGAACAGGGAGGTGGGAGAACCTCCCTGCATAGAACAATCAATCATCATTTTCAAATATAAAGACACAAATTGCGTTTCTATCTTTCTTTCTTTTTCTTTGGAGTCTTCTTCTATTTCCTTCTTTATTAAATTGAGAATATTCATCGACTGCAAATGCTAATCGAAACTTTATTTTCCTCTTCTCTACAAAACTGCTACATTGTTATCATCTTTATTTCCAGGGTCTGAGAATGAATCGAGTGCTGCTGTCGCTGTCACTGGCCAGCAATGAATTGACAGACAAGGCAGCTATCTATGCTGGGGAGATCCTTTCTAGGTTCCCTCTTACCCATACTGAAGTGGTAGAGAGACGTAAGGCACTCAGCGATAAGGGTTCACCAGAGAGGGGTAGCGGCAAGTCGGTGAGTCAATGACTGGACATCGTCGGCCTCTGAGAAGATTAGAAAATAATTGATGATATTAAATTGAAGATAACAGGATGAGATATCTTGGCTTTTTTCTTTTAAAGAGTGAATTGGTTTAATGTTGTCAACATTTAAGTACTCCAAATTTCTGCTATCAATGAAAAGTACTGTGACGATGGTTTAAAGTAATTTTCCTAATTTGTTTTAATTTCGTGGTGAGAAAACAAACTTTGCATTAAGCGATTAAACATTAGTGTTAATGATCAATTGCAAACAACATTTGTATCCTATGAGTTTTCCTCAACAATTCCTTATGTTTTTGTTTTTTTGTCAATCACAATTTTGCAACATAACTATTTGATTATATTTTGTTCCCTCAAATTACATAAGAAAAAAGCCCCTACACTCAAAGACTTCCATTTTCTCAATATTTTTTCTGAAAAAGATTAATGTAAAGGGTGACATGATTTCTCACTTTTGAAATTGCAGCCACCCCCTTCCAGGAGAGCAGAGTCCAAAGACAGACCAGGAAGTGTCAAGAGTGGAAGTCATCTCGACAAGACTGATAAAAAGAGAGATAAATCATCAAAAAGAAAGGTAACATATTTTTCTTTCCTCCCTTATTTTATCTTTACTCCTGACTTACAAGTAATACATATTGATAAATGTACAAGCACCCCAAACTTCCTAACAAGTGATATACTACCGAATGATCATATTTTTATAATTTTGTGTAGGTGAGTGGCATTCCAGAAAAAGAAAGACAAACTAGTAAAGAAGTAATGAAAATATTGGACCATTATGCTGTGACATTTTTTATTCCTAAGCCTTCATTAGTGGAGGAAGGCCATCATCATACTTCATTCATCTGTATTTACAATAAAGGGCTTGCATGTGGAGTAGAAGAAGGGGGGGGGGAGAGAGAAATACTGTATGGATTCTGACAGCCATATCATTTTTCTTTTGATTATTTTGAAATACAATGCTGTATATATATAATTTACCCGTAATTGAAAATATATAAACACTTCTAAGTGGTGCTGATATTTGAGCATGTCAGAATAAACAAACGTTTCCAATGAATGACAGACCTGTGAGCATTGATTTGCAGACATAATGGATTTTCATTTTGATTAGAAATCTCCCCACTGAGCATAGAGTGCTTTGATCTGTACTTCATTTTAAATCTTAGCTCTTGCCTTTTGTTGTGTTTTTGTGTTTGTTTTTTGCCAATATGAACTATTTTCTTTAGAAACTTTAGTTTGGAGCCAGAAGGGATATAAATGATATTCTTTAACACAGACTTGAATGCCCTCCTGGCTCTAAGCAGATGTTATGAAGTTGATCGTATTGTCAAGTGATGCATTGACTCCAGTCATATTTTATATCGAAGTATAATTTAAAGAAACTTATTGACAAAATTAAGCCCCAAATATATAACTTCATGAGAAAATATCATCATGTGATTAAACATTTTGCTGAATGAAGTCTCTCTCGGCTTTTATGAATCAGTGCTTACCATCTGCAATAAAACACAGTACTACATATCTATCTTGTTGGGTAAACTTTGAAGTCCATATGGTATATCAAATACCATATTTGTGGCATTATTCAGGTAAGACTTGTGGAAATTGAAGACAATTGCACCAAGATTTATCTTAAATAATCTATACAGTTAATGCAAACTGTTCATATCTGTATGCTCTGATCGTCATACATATGTACTTGTACCAGCTTCTTAGAAAGATTAATGTGCATCTACATTATTTTGTATGTACTAAATTAGATTTAGTACATGTATAATAGTTGTAGAACATAGTAGTTCTATACATTTTACATCATGTCTGTTTTGTTGCAATGTAAAGTGATAGTGAGTGTCTGTAAACCTTGCAGTGATCTCCAGCCATCAAAACATCATCCTCAATAACAAAGTTGTTGTCAATTAAGTCAGTTGAGTCATGTACAACTTTTGTTTTAAACTAATTTGATGTTTTTCTTGAACAGGAGATTGTAAAAATCAAAGAAGAAACAAAAAGTTCCAAAGGAGGCCATTTGGTAAAGACTATTGTCTTTTGTATATATCGGAATCTCATCGGTACTTTGCCATCATCACAGCTAATGCATGCCATAACCATAACATGAAATATATACATGTGGCATTGAGCGGGATTTGCGGGTTTATATGTATTTCTACATGTACAGTACATGCATTTCTGTGTCACTATGAATGGCATTTCATTTGTTATATTTTCATGTCTTTGAGTGGGGTGCATTAAAAAAAAAAAATTATAATTGCAAAATGCAAATAAAACTTTTCAGGCAAACTAATCTATTGTAATTTATAATTTGCTTTTTCTTATACATCTTTATACTTGGGCTCCAACAATATTAACATGAACCTGTATCTTGCAAATGTATAACTTAATTTGCTTGAAAAAGTGACATACGGTAATTATCAACTCACTTTCTTTCTGTCTTCTCTTTCTATATTTCTCTCAATATCTCTCTCTCTCTCTCTCCCTCCCCCTCTCTCTCTGTCCCTCTCTCTCTCTTTGTCCCTCTCTCTCTTTCTCTCTTTCTCTCTTTATTCCACACATTTCCATTCTATATCTTTTTTCCTTCTCATCTTGCTGCCAATTTGAATATAACCACACACTAATCTGAATACCTGTATACTTCATACTGAGGAACTTATTCTTTGTCCTGACTTAAATTAATAAATAAAAAGAAACACATCCCCAAAGCACTGATGCTGCATATTCAGTGTCCAACACAGGCATTCCTTTCAAATGAACCAATTATTACTAACAAATATTTTACCCTGTATACTAAGTGGTATATGTTGCTAAAATATTTGAAAATATGAACCTTGGATACATGTACTACTTCTATATTAGATATCCGAAGTTGAAACACACTCTCAGGCAATAGACATAAAAGCAAAGTGTGTATATAAGTTGATATGCACCCGTAAACATTCTCATAAAATTGGACTGGCATGGAACACTTTGAACCCATGTCCTATATGGGTTCGTTCCATGCACAGGGTTCAACATATTCCTTTAGTTTCTTTTACTCCTTAACCCGGATGACCCATTGAACATCCGCTAAATTTTTTGGGGGTTTGGTGTTATACATATGCATTCTAGCTGTACACAGATTATATTTTTGGATGATTGATAGTAGTACCCTATATTTGAAAGGGAAAATATAAAGTGGCATTATGGTGTAAAGTTAAGTGGTAGAGAATGTTTCAATCCATCCATTAATCTGGCAATTTGAAGCTGCCCTGTTCTTGTGTTTTTTAGTGTAACTGCACAATAGCTACCTTTATGCATTGGGTTGTATGGTATTTTTGAAGACTAGTATTATTCTCCTTGTCTGGTGTAAGAGGCTGTCAGTTTTCTTTGGTTTCTCAAAGTGTTACCGTGGTGATGGTTATTTAACATTTTCATCAAAGGAAAGATTTTGTTATTAAGTAAATTGGAGGCATTTAAAGCTTTCATGAAATGATGTAAAAAATATAGTGTGACTTAACTAAATATTATAAAAAGCTCTATTCTTTTTTCTTTGCGTAGTTGGCATTATAAGACTCAATGACAATTTGAAATGCAGTGAAATGTGTACGTCAAGAACACTGAGGGGTTACAAGGATATAGGTTGTCATTCTCAAATGGTCTATTGTAAGGTTTCCTGAGAAACATATATGCTCGGGAAGCAGAAATAATCAAATCAGGTCTTTGTAGACTGACTAAAGCAGTTCCACTGTATTTCTTTTCTGGGCCGGATGCCATGCGATTGTGAAAAAGGAAATGGCTGTGCGTCTAATCCTGGCTCTGCTTGTTTTTGAAAGATGTGTGAAATAATGTTTGATATCTATACAGGATGGCAAGAAAGAGAAGGAGGAGGAGAAGCCATCCAAAGCTAGCAGATCGTCCATGGTAACAGCATCCTCCGTTTGACCCTTATAACCCTTTCCCCCTGGATGTTTAAGGGTTACAGTACTAACCTCACAACACTGGTTCCTTCTGCATATGGAGGATTACTGTACACTACATGAAAACTCACAATACTGATTCCATCCACATACATGTATGGCAAATTACTGTACACCTCTGAGATTTCACGACACTAGTTCCATCCACATATTGCAAATTACTGTACATCTCTGAGATTTCACGACATTATAGTTCCATCCACATATTGCAAATTACTGTACACCTCTGAGATATTACGAAATCAGTTCCATCCACATATGGCAGATTATTGTACACCTCTGAGATTTCACAATACTAGTTCCACCCATATATGGCAAATTACTGTACACCTCTGAGAGAGATTTCACAACACTAGTTCCATCCACATATGGTAGATTACTGGACACTTTTTGGAACAAGAAGGGCTCACTTCATTTTGTTATAGTTATCTATATATTTTTTCTCTCTTTAAGAAAAAAAAAGGTTAAATAGTTTACAGACTTAGCATCCTTTTAGTTTGGTTGTTTAAAAAGAACCTTCTCATTTTAAAATCTTCCTTTAAAGTTGAATATATGATGCTGTTAACTGATGTCCTCCTTGTCTGGTTACATTTTTTTACTTTGAATAATTATGAATTATAAAATATGTGTATATTTCCTCCAAATGTGTTAAAGCCCTTTGTGTTCTTAATCTACTTTGTAGCATTACATATAATTAGTATTTTTTTATCACACTTCATTTGCAATCTTCCATTAGCACATATCTACACACACTCTCATGAAAGCAAAACAGTCTTTCTTTGAAAGAAGGCATATTTATTTTGACATCTATTTGTTGTAATGATTCATTTGAAGACACCTTTAATTACGGAGGTAGTCACTCTGGAAAAATAGTGTCGTATTTATTTCTTTGTGAATTCAATCCAGTCGTTGACTGCAAAATGTAATTCAATTAAAGTTTGCCCCCAATTCAGTAGCCCGTAATTGTTGGTGTTTGCTACATTTAATGGAGATGCCATTGACAGTCTAAACATTTCAGACCAAAAAAGGGTACCGTTAGGCTATAATAGAAGGAAGAGGGGGGAATATTACAGATGTACCAGAAAGTTATTCATGCTCAGATTTATATGCATTCATAATTTTTCATCCTCATTCTCATTTAGTCAGTGAAGAGAATGTTGAAAAGGTTGCATTGATTATGTACACTTCACTGGCATTTATTGCAGAAGCTATTCTCAAATGTTGGTTGTATAGTAAATGGTACTTTTCATGTTTGATTAAGCCTTGTTCAGATACAAGGCAGTATTAAGGATAAAATAGAAAAGTAAAGCTGCAGAAAACTAAATTAGATATTGCAGTGCATTGCACTTTGAATGTCTGTATCTTTTATAACACACGGATCAGTGAATAAATATAGGGCACACATTCTTCAAAACCATGTCATTTCTGAATCAGGCCTTGGGGGTTTAGGCTGCAAAAAGCACAAGATGTTTTTTAATTTGACAAACACTGATACAAAAGTGCAAATAAATGTATGAACATCAACAAATAATGGTACATTGTAGATAATTAGAGCTAGATAGACCCCAATATCGTTATAAATTCATCTCCCCTTGATTCCATTGGTGTATACAACTATACTCATCCAACATAATGGTGCATGTAGGAAGATCAGTCGCATGTACATGGTGATAAGTTGCTAGTTAACATGTTTTAATGGCATTATGTTGACATATGAATTTCTGTTTGATTATAACCATGTCAGTCTACTCCGTTTCATATTGATACTGCAGAGAATGCCAGAGTAGTATTGTTTGAATGTTTGAGTTCCATTATTGATTAATACAAGGGTCCCTTTTTGTTCCATATTTTAATTACATTTTAAAAGTATAACTTTGTTTTCTTTATTTTGAATAAAAGAAGTTTAATACTCATGCTGCATGTATAATTGCCAATCTGCAATATTTATTTAATACAGTATTTTATGACAAGATGTGATTTATTTTAATAATTTTGTCATTGGTTCCTGATGTAGGATTCCAATCCTTCTTGGAGATGTGCAATCAGTGATATGATTCTACTTTTTTCTAGGAATATGCTATATACTAGTTTCTGTTGACATTTTTAAAAACAAAAATAGGATTTTGATTAATCATTGAAAATATTTAAATATGCCAAACATTCCATGGAGCAATTGTTACAGCTAAAAGCGTGTGAGTTTATAGTTGACTCCCTCCTCCCAAGATGGATGTAATTCATTTCTTTAAGCCAAGTTCAGATATGCTGCAGTAAACCATGGCAGGGTTTTATTATGTGTAATGACGTACGCTTCACACCTCCAATCTTACACAGAGCTTAGTGAGTGCATGATGTAGGACCCTTTGTTGCACGGAGGTGCCATTCATACATGTTCACAAAAATAATGGTGTTAACTGTGACATGTGTGGAGGAGCCTCTAGAACTCTGTGTTCACCTATGTAAAAAGCAAAATATGGCCGATTATACTTTGCATGAATATATTGATTAATCAACATTTAAAATGCAAAATCATCATGGAACTAATCTTTTTTATGTTTCACATGTAGTCACACCTATTTAATCTCCCACTATTCCCACCTCTTCATTTTTTCCCCTTTTCTTTCTCTTGCTTTATTTATTTTACAATTTTTTTTCCCTCTACATCATCATCTTGTTCTTTGGCATTCACAGATTAATACTGGTAATCCATATGTTAGAGACATGCATGGAGTTGTCTTTACTTTATTCATTTGACCAAACTCTAACATCATTGTTTTTCTTGTTCTATTCTTCTGTAGCACTCGTACAGTGTAAGTACACACTTCTACGTTCCCCAAATTATATCAACTTGCAATAGCTTAAATTCATCATACTTCTAACATATAAATGGATCAATTTTAAAATTGAGATCATCATTGATTTAACCTCTGCTCATTTGTGAGGAAATTCTTGTACAGTATAAATCCCATACATGTAGATCTTTTGGAACAATGAGAAGAAAACAAAGTTTTAGCTATAAAAGATTTCATGAAATGAGAAGTAAAAATAAAATACTATTTTGTTCATTGTTAAACTGCACCACAATTTTAAACTTAAACCCAATAGTGTCTATGAAAAGCCTTTTCATTGCTCTCTCTCTTCCATAGTATTTATGGTACTATTGCTAGTCTCTCCTATTGCAATCTGTATGAATGCTCAATAGAGCAACCAGATAGTTTTGTGTATAAAATGATACTGGTTAGAGAGCTAGGCCTCGAACAAAGTCTTTTATCTGATATTTAAATGTCAATAAATAATTTTCATGATATTAATGGCATTCGCTTTCAATTCTCCTCACTTTCATAACAGGATGGCAAGAAAGATAAGGAAGAAACACAGAAAGGAGGAACAAAGAAAGACGACAAATGGAAGAAAGGTAAAGAAACTGTATTCCTTATCGTTTCAAATGACTGAAATATGTAATCAAGATTTAGGCAAAATTTCCTATTCTGCTGACTTTTCATTGGGGATTCTTTCTTCTTGCATGCAACCAAATATATTTTAATATTGTACAGTGTACATTTAAGCTGCCATATAGGCCCCCTTCTCTGTTTAGTATGCAATTTTCCTTATTTTCGTTGTGTGAAAAATTTATTGTATAGTGATTAAAAGTGAGAATAAAATTGTATTTACATGAATAATATGCTTTTATCAGTATTGCAAAATTTTCAAGTGACAGATAAGGTGAAAGATTGTAGTTGCATGAATAATGTGCACATTAGCGCATAGCAGAAAAGCTCATTTCTAGCTAGAAAAATTCTTAGAAAAGGTGAATTGGTCAGCTTTTATTTACAGCAATCTATTGAGCTTTCAAATGAGTTGTTTACTTAGTATTTGATATGTTTTTGTGTTGATTATCTTACATGTACTATATTGAATTGCGATTATTACTTGTGTTTTGCTTTTTTAAATTCTTTATTTTGTCATAAATGCAGAGTATATGATTTGTTTCTCTCTTCTCCTTTGCTTTTGATGATTTATGAATTCTTTGGGCAAGCTAACTACTACTTTTCCTTAGCTAACCCATATGTTCTTCTTTACCCCCCCCCCCCCAATTGAAAAAAAAAATCTATATTTTGTATTGCCCTCACTTTGCGAAGTCTTATCAACTACAAATTGATTTATACATTGCATGACAAAAAAATTTATATTTTGTATTGCCCTCACTTTGCGAAGTCTTATCAACTACAAATTGATTTATACATTGCATGCCAAACAAATGAAAACATTTTAAAATTTGCTGCATTTATATGTTACTTTGAAATTGAAAGTATGATGATATTAGTTGTTTTTCTTTAAACCTTTCCCCCCAAACATGCACTGCTTGCATGTTTCTTTCAACATGAGGTATTTCTTCATGATAACATTTTCCTCTGAATCCTCTTGCCTGACAAGCTTTCTCTAGTAGAAATCTGTTGTCCCTGTTTCTCTCATTCAAGATTTGAATTTGCATGCAATCTTAATCAGGCGAAAGGCTACTGCATTTTTCAGAATATTGTTCTTGTATAATTTTCAGTCATAGTTTAATCAGAATTAAATTTTAAAAAAATTGTTTTTTCTAGAGAATATCTTTAGTATTGCATTACCTGTTTCATTGTATGTAGATATACAGGGCCCTTGTGAAAATGCAAATTAATGAAATGAATATTTCCCCAAATTCTTTTCTTTCTTATTTTCTTTACTTCACTTGAAAGCTGTTACAGAAAGTAAGGCTGTTGTCTTTCTCTACCAATATCTTGTGAAAATGAAAACTCAATCAATTCACAATTCATGCAGAGAAGCAGTATGCATAATTTTTCATTTTTTCATGAATCTGTTTATAGCTCAGATTTAGCAATTAAAATTGATTTAACAAAAAAACATTATTAGTACCTATGTTCGTTGTCACAACAGCATCATATTTCAGATTGGTAGCCTTTCATTTTGATAGATTGAAATGAAAAATATAAGTATTAAGTACCCATAATTCATAGATCTTGTTTATTTATTCTTTTCCTCTTTAGAATATTTTTCATACTCTAATAAATACTAAACAGATGTATACAAAAATTCTTGCTCACCTACATGTATTTAGAATACATATTGTTAGATTATGAATATATCCCTTTTCCTCTCTTTATTTGATAGAAACTAATACTAGCTTCCTGCTAACAACCAACACACTGTCATGTAATACTAGACCTTAGAGTATTGTCAAATAACTTGATCATTTCTTTGCATCAATCAATTTTTTTTAAATGGCAATCTGAGAATTGATTTTTCTGACTTTCGATTCGGTGCTAGTTTGGTGCTCCATTGATAACAGGAAATTGATATTGTAATGGTGTATCTTTTTCCTGCCTTTTTTAAAATGTCAATTATCTTTTTCTATGTCTTCTTGATTCCGGATTCATGCAACAAGGATATTTCAAAAGGAATAATAAATTGAAATCAGTTTTGTATGTGAATGACAAAATTGAGTGTACTATTTCAACTCAAGATTTCATTTGGAAGAAGTGCATTAGTAATTTTTTCTTTACTGAAATATAAGTTGGCACTTAGTTTGGAATAGATAATCAGTTTTTACATTTCAAATTGCATTTTTTCAAAACCAAATTGAAAAACATAATCTGAACTTTGAAGCTATGAGTTTTAAACATACATGTAAATGAATATTTCCCCAATGTGGTTTCTTTAACTCTGCAGATAGTCTGTTTTCTAATATGACACAATTGTATAAAGAGAAATAAACATGCCTAACAACAATATATGATTCAACATAAACTAAGCAGCAGTACAACACTAGTGGATGATTGCTCAAATGTGAAAATCCCAGATTTCCGTAGAGTATTATTATCATTTCCTAATTTAGACCCTTTATGCATGCTTTAACTCTTTCTTCTTTTTAGCTGGCTTTAAAATGACATTAGCTGGTACCGGTAATAGAATAGATCCTTTGTATTTGATCACATTTCATGTGCAGTGATATATACTTGTGCACTATAGCCTTCACACAGATCTTTTCAAATCAGCACCACTAATATTGCATCCTCCATTTTGAATCCTTGCCCAGCTCACTCTTATTCCTTGTAGTTCTGCTTAACATTTCATTTTTTGTAATGTATTTACCCTGATATCTGAACATGTGTAAAGGTGGCCTCATGCAGTGCTGATTTTGCTGCATTCCACTATAATGTAACACTTTAGAGAAATGTTAAGTTCTACAATTTGACAGGGCTGGCTTCTTTATGACATCACATCTTCAAATCTTTTAAATGTTATCATTATATTAAGAAGCAAAGTGAAAATCAGCAAATTCTATAAGTTTGCTGTGGTATTGTCTTTTATCATACCTATATTGTAGTGTATTAAAACATGGTAAACATGTACATGTGAAGTGCAGGAAAATATCCACTGTATGAGGCTGGCTTTAAAATGACTAATATTTTGCCAAGGAAGATTCAAATGTTAGTGTATCCTTGTTGAATGTACTCATATGCTCATTTTTATGTACCATAACCACATTTTCACCTTTTTTCATTTTGGTTGATATAAGTTTAAAGACATTTGTAACTTCCCATTATCATGTATTTCATTTGAATGTTTCCCTGTGTACCATTTTTGCCATATAAATGATGTGCCCATTATTGTTATATCTGTTCTTACCCCATAACTCTGTTTTCATTGAAGGATGAATGAGCTAGAACCGAGGAAATACAATGTGTGCCAAAATATTGGTTGGAAAAACTATAAGAGCAAAAAAAACATAAACACAACAACTCATTAACCGTCTTATATAATGTATTTATGTTACTTTGCAGATAAGCTTAGAATACATAAATCACATCAAGACATATTACTATTTGTTTAAACATGCTACATATAAATGATATGAGCATGCTCCAAACTTCATACTAAGGTTTTGTGTGCAATTCAATATTGTGCAATGACTCATGATCAAGAGCTAGGAGGCCATTCACTCATGTCCTTTAAGATGAAATTAATGCCTTTTTTGCTCTCAACAGAATTAAACAGCATGGTAAATACCTATTTTAATTCTTATCAATCATATCAAGTATTATTTACTTTTCATTCTCATAATGGGGGATAATCTCCCTGTCATTATTCCAAACAATGAACTGTTAAGTGTCAACAACCTAATAACTGAAACACCCCAAACAAAAACACTAAAAATGGTTAGACTTAGATGGTAGTTTTTTCAAATTGTTCATTTTCAACATATTACATTTACATATCATGTTAATCATAATGAAAGGTTTTACTAGTCTTGAGTTCTAATAGTGGCAGAAAAATATATTCTCTCAAGACCAACTTTAAAGACTAAAATAGATGATATCTCTCAAATGATTTTGATTTTAAAATGTATGATAGCTAGGTAAGAAGTAAAAAGTTTTGAGCTAGTTGTCCGAAGGTAATGTACAGTAAAAGGTTTTTTTATAGAAAATTTCAGAAATGTTAACCACTTTTGAACTTGAGTTCTGCTGTTTACAGTAAATGTTGTCTCATATCCGTTGTGCTTTCAGCAAATATATGATTTCAAGCTATTTTTTATATTTTGATAATAAAAACAACCATCCCATCTGTGGGATGATAAACAATTCATGATTAATTTACTCTAATCTCTCTTGAAATACAGACTATCAGAATAAGTTGATTTTATATTGCCTATTCCATGTTTAGTATGAAGAGGGGATCACAAGGGAACCTATCTGCATAAACTGCCAAACTTTTCTGCTTTCCCCAAGGCATTTTAAAATATATTAGATATGATTTATACATGAGCAAGGGGAGTCATTTTTCCATAAAACTTTTAAATCTTAATGATACTCTAGGCTTTAAGTGCCTCAATTATGAATAATTACAATGATGTGTATGTGGGTGGAAATTCAATGCAAAATATGGCTGATACAAGAGTTTTTAAAATAATTTAGGGAAAAAAAAGTTGGGTGGCTGCCAGACCATCTTAATCCTCGCTTTTAGCTTCCTCTGAGGAGAGTGTAAATCTTTTAAACTTGTCAAGTTGTTAGAAGCATCGGTACTTTCATGAAATGTTGTTGTTGTAAATTGATGATATAAACAGAACAAAAATAGCTATTAAAATTCTTGTTATCTTACTAAACATAGACACTGAAGAAAGCCTGAAAATATATGAATATTTTATGCTGGCAAATATTATACATAGTTTATGATATGAATCAGAAACTGCAATTTTCAACAATACTTAAGTATTAAATAATTTGTGTAACCAATTCAAGATTGCGTCACTTATGATGCTATCAAGCTTATAAAGAGACACAGATGTATTCTCTAGAGTTGTCATTTCATCAGCTTTGATAAAGCTTTATATAAATTTCACCATTGTAACTGTCTTGTTAAAAAATTGTAGAATAAAGGATATGTATGTATTACATCTGTCAAAGAATCTTTCTTCAATCATCTCACACATACAATACCAAACATTTCTTTATAATTATGCAACCTTCAAGCAGTATTTTCATTCAAGAGACTGTAGGATATTGGTTACAACTTTGAGCTGCATTGCTTAGGGTTATGCGTTCACAAGAAATACTTTGTACCAAGCTTCATAGAAAGTATGTGAAGTGAATAATAATTTTGTAATCAGGAAAATGTATTGGATAATCTTGAGTTAGGAAATAAGGCATGCTTTCATATGTATACCCTGAAATGTTTCCAAGTATGTTATTACTTTACATGTCATTTTAATTGCTATTTGTAGCCCAAAGGGTGTTAACGCATACAAGTATGCTGTAAGACAGAGTTAACATCCTTCTGGCTTTGAAATGAAGATATTCCAACCAATTATCTTTCTTTTATGCAATTCTTTCATAGCAACTGCTTTTCATGATAAGTGAATGTGTTATATATGTTTCAAAGAAAACTTAATTCCTCATGCTCAACAGTACATAGCTTGCATGTTCATGTTATTGTAGCCTTATTGTTATTTCTTGTTTGCATTTGCCTACGATTCTGTACCTCGCTTTTCATCACCCACACCCACTCCCTCGCAGGTGGTGGTCGTGCTACTGCAGTCACCATAGGTATGCATCCCTGCCATTCAAACAAACACATACATTCCATCCTTTCTCTAGCTTCTTTAAAATCCACATTTCTGGAAATACAAGGTTCCCAATGTTTCTGGAAATAATGCCCCACCTCCCTCCAAAAAACAAGTTATTACCAGCTATTAAACCTGCTGAAGTACAGTTTAAACTCTTGGCTCACCTACCACCAGACTCTAAGATGGCCACATTTTCTCAGAGTATCTGTACAGTTTGGATATGGTACTTATACATGTACACTTTTATGTGTGGCAAAAGTTTACTGTGGCAGCTAGTCCACTGCTTGTTCTATTAGTCCACCAAAGCTATAGCCTCAAGTGTCAATGTTTTATAAGCATGATAAACTCTTTGGATCAACCTGTAATATCATTTTTTGATAAGCAATACAGTGATATCTGAAGGTGCTGAATTTCTAGAAATGTTTGGGACCAGTTTCATTCTCACACTCAACTTCTCCACCTTACTTGTCCTGTCTCTCACCCCAATTATTCTTTCCACTATATTTTCTAAATAGCATTTCTTTCATTCTTTGAACTTTGAACTAAATAGCATTCCTTTAACTCTTCAAATTCTTCCATAATTGTCTATGGTATGTTATACTTGTACTCCTGCCCACCCCGGCCAGTATTGAATCACTCCAGTCGACCCATTTTAATTCCTTCACTCCCATTGTTCCACTTCTTCCAAACCACTTTTTATTTAGGATCTCTCAATCCCACTGCTTCAATTAATTCAATCCATCACTTTAATTCTTTCCAATTAGATTGCTTGAATTCACCTAATCCCATTTTCTCTAATCCCATGTCCATTGTTTAAATTCAACTTCCCTGGGCCCATTGCTAGATTTCATCTAGTCCTATTACATGTATTAAAACCTATTTCTTACATTCATCCAATCCTATTAAATGTTCATCCAAACCTATGGCTTACATTCATCCAAACCTATGGCTTACGTTCATCCAATCCCATGGCTTACATTCATTCAATTCCATTGCTTACATTCATCCAATCCTATTGCTTACATTCATCCAATCCCATTGCGTACATTCATCCAATCCCATTGCTTACATTCATCCAAACCTGTGGCTTAAATTCATTCAAACCTATTGCTTACATTCATCCAATCCCATTGCGTACGTTCATCCAATCCCATGGCTTAAATTCATCCAATCCCATTGCTTACATTCATCCAAACCCATTGCTTACATTCATCCAATCCCATAGCTTACATTCACCCAATCCTATTGCTTACATTCATCCAATCCCATTGCTTACATTCATCCAATCCCATAGCTTACATTCATCCAAACCTAAGGCTTACATTCATCCAATCCCATTGCTTACTTTCATCCAAACCTATGGCTTACATTCATCCAAACCTATGGCTTACGTTCATCCAATCCCATGGCTTACATTCATCCAATCCCATGGCTTACATTCATCCAATCCCATGGCTTACATTCATCCAAACCTGTGGCTTACATTCATACAAACCTATTGCTTACATTCATCCAATCCCATTGCATACGTTCATCCAATCCCATGGCTTAAATTCATCCAATCCCACTGCTTACATTCATCCAAACCTATGGCTTACATTCATACAAACCTATTGCTTACATTCATCCAATCCCATTGCGTACGTTCATCCAAACCTATGGCTTACATTCATCCAATCCCATTGCTTACATTCATCCAAACCTATTGCATACATTCATCCAAACCTATGGCTTACATTCATACAAACCTATTGCTTACATTCATCCAAACCTATTGCATAAATTCATGCCATCCCATGCTCGAAGTTATCAAACATGTTTTGATCTTTGCCAACCTATTGCTGGAATTCTTGCCAGTCCCCAAAGTTGTAATTCAAACTATTGCTTTAAGTTCAACATTTCTACTCTGTGCTTTCCTATGTGTTTTTGTTTTCCTTAGCTTATAGCTCATACTATTTGTAGTACAATTATGTTCTATACGCCTATACATGTAGTTCACTTTTTTGTTGTATAATATATATAGCTTTTATAATCATGACAACTTTTCTTTCTCCTTATCTGTCCTATTCAATGCACCCTTCTGTGTGTGTCTGTCAGTTAACCTTCCTAACTCTTGTTTAAGAAATTCTCTGCTGCTGCCATTGTGATTTTGATGATCACCGAACAAAAAGCATGTGATTACCAAGATTTTTCTTATTATATGCAAATTTGTGTGCTTTTACACATCTATGAGATTAACAAAAATGCTGTTATTGTGAAAGTCACTTCACCACACTACTATACATGATTGACGGGTAGTTTGGTCTACTCACATTCTCTTCAAACTATCCTAAAGTGTATTTGGTACATTTCTATCATAAAGAGAATATTTTGTCATTTAAACAAGTATATAATATGGCATTAAACTAATTATATTCTTCATGTTATATGTTTTAAAAAATTTGGTTCGTAAGGTTGGCTACATTTAAATACTTAACTGATATGTTTTTGAGATATTTTGTTGTGTCTATTCCGTCATGGTTATTGGTGATCCCTATAATTAAAATTAATCCTTAACAACCCCTGCTCCCTAGCCCTTATAATATTTATCCCATGTCACCAATTATCCACCTGAACATGTTGTTCTTTGAATTTTTCTCCACTTCCCCCACTTCTTCCCCCACTTCTTCCCCAATGCTTCACCAACCCCTCCTTTGCCCCCATCATCCCCTCCTTTGCCCCCATGCATCTTAAAAATTCACCAATGAAATCGCCCTCACATCATCTGCATCAACATGTGTTGTCAACCTTGTGTTTACCAAATCAACAATGCATCATCCATAAACAGATCCCCAGCGACACGGATCAAGAGGTTTTTGTTATAATTTAAATATATTATTAATTTAGTTTTCATCATCTCAACAATCTGGTTCATTCCCATGTGAGCTCTCAGTTTGAAGGGTCTTTGATTTTTTCCTTCTAAAATTGGGACTTAAATCTGCGATTCATACTAGTTTAAATCTTTTGTTCCAAATCTTTGTTCTAAAAACGTTTTTTTTGGGGGGGTCTATATTTACCTTGTTTTCCATAACAGAGTTTTTTTGGGAAATGCCATAAAAATATTAGAGAAAAGGCCAAAAAGATATTTTTTGTGCATGTGAAAAAACAGTGGTTATCAGAAATGCTTTACTGCCTTGTAAAACAAAGTCTAATTACTCTGAGAGTCTGAAAGTCCATATAGCTTGTATCCATCCATATACTCACAGTGATAATGCCTGCCTGCCTGTCTGACTGGCTGTGCATGAACAGACAATTTTGCCTCAAGTGAGCAATTCTCTTTAAAAACAAAATTATATCAGTTTCTAGTAATTCTTAGAATTGACCCTTCAATTGAGTTAATTTTATGAAAAAAATGTTTGCTGAAAGTGGGAATGAACCATGATTTACTGTAGTACAGTACATAGCAGTAGGCCTAATAAGCTTAGATACTCATTCCATCCATAGGTGAAGATGTGTGGATGCATGCATGTAGCTTGATAATGATACAGTTCTTAGATTAAAAGATATTAGATCTTCATATCTCAACTGTGTTGGGACAATGTAATGACATGTAGCATGTCACTAGCTGTCATTAGCAATGGAGAATCATCTGTCAATTAAGTCTTGCATGAAATCTAACCTTCATGAATCATTACTGATTTTGTCATCAAATGTGTGACCTTTCCTATCAAATGCAATGGTAAAAACCAATACATGATCCCGATTCTTAGGATATGCTTTAATATGCAATAAACTTGATTAATTGTCGACTCTTTATTTGCTGCCGACAGAAACCTCCTTGATTGCCACATGGTTTTATTTTTATATGTTTCTGTATATATCAACTGTGACAGTACAGTTTCTGTTCCATTAGTTTGCTGAAGCAAATATAAAGAGTTAGAATGTTGATTAATTATGCAGATTAATTAATTAAGCACACTTTTCTCCATTTTCCCCCTTTAAATATTTCATCACAACTAACCATGCCAGTGTGTATATCATTTTTGCTGTGCCTAATTCTAAATGCCATTCTAAAAGTTTGTTCAAAGTAAGATCAGTGGAGACTTATCTTTGATTTTGCTGTGGTTGAAAGGAAAATTCATACTCAGAGTTTCATCTCTGAAATGAACCTAAAAACCTCTATATTGTCCATAATAATTCATCACATTGCTGTCTCCCAGTTGACTGCCTTTGAGGGCTTCTAAAAGTCATCAATCAAGAAATGATAAACTTAAAAGAAGAGGAATTAAAGGAGATACATATAACTCTGAGGCATTTTGGTTCTGCAGCAGAATTTACGTCAGTGTAATTATGTTTACATGTCATGGCAACATGTATGTGTATTTTGTTTTTCTTGTTATTTTTACACATTCGCCTCTTCACATGCTCCGTGGCAAGTTTCTGGAAGCTTTAGATCAGTTTGATATTATGTGGAGAGGACAAAATCTTCTTCTTTTTATAATATTTTTGTTATATATATTTTTTAAACTCCACATGCAGTTACTGTCTTTCATCACATAAAGATTCACAAATACATTGACTTGTTCTTGTTAGTGCATCATTTGACATTCATCTAACATTCCCAACCATAATAACTAATTTCATCTAACTCTTGTAATGTGAATAGAGCATGGCCGCAATTATTTTCAATTTTCTAGACATTGCCTGCAGAAACATTACGGCACTACCGTTATACTTGTACCTTTCAATGTGTGATGCTTTATAATAAGTTTACTAGAAAAAATTGGCAATTTTGAGAAAATGGTTGCGGTAATGTTATATTCAGTCACCTAATAAGTTTACTTAACATGATAGTTAATTAGAATCACATAAATTGATATATATTTTTTCTTCTTAAATTGAATATAATACATTTTAAGTTTGTTAAAATGAATTAGAGAGCATTATAAATGATACAATGAGGATAAAGTGATAGAAAGCTATCATTAGGATCTACAGATGATTTGAATATTAAAAGTTATCATTATATTCTACAGATGATTTGAATAAGACATCTCATTTATTTCGTAAGAAAACAAATTCATTTAATTTTTAGGAAGAAAGAATTTTACTGTAACTCTCCAATCAATAATGCTGAATGCGTAGCAGATCCCCAAATTGGGATCACAACTGCAAATATCTTTCTTTTTATAAATTTCTTAGTGAAGTTTCTAAACATTTTTTCTTGTGAAGTCACAATTTTAGGGGACATCAAAGATGACAGGTCATGTGTTGTGTTCTATTTGAAAAACACAATAGCGGAATTCAACAACAGAAAAGATTGTGCAGAAAGCTTAATCTGTAACAGTTAGATCATTACAAAAATTTCATATACAGTGTAGATAAAGGGGCATTTTATAAAATATTCTTATTAGAGATGTGATTATATTCCTATTACATAATACAGGAATCAATCAAATAGGCCTATTGTTTAAGCCTTTGTAGCATTTTACATAAAGATGTAGTGTTGTGTCACTTTCAAGAACTGTGGGTAAATATCTTTATGATTTGTTTTTCTTTACACAAACAGCTGAAACAATGAAAGCAACAAAAGGAAAAACCAAAGGAAAAGACAAGAAACAGAGCGAGGCAGAGGTAAGGCTTGGTAATTGCAAGTTTCATTGCTCATGGCATATTACAAATTGGCAACTGATGTTTAATGTATATAGGTAACTTTCACCAGTTTGTTTTGTACAAACTGTATGGAAAATAATGGAGAATATTAGATTTTATGAAATGTTGTAACAAATGAATATTTTCAGTGTATTTAAGCATCAATAGTAGGTAGCACTTCTGATGTCCAGAAAATGGACACAAAACTTCTTTTTGTTGGATGTTGACAAAGTGCAAATAAAAAGCAAGTTTAAAAAACATTTTATTGATAATGTTGATGCTGCCAATTTGCCAATACAGTAGTAATTAATAACCTTTAACAAATAAACAGCTTTCTTTGATTTGTCTATTTCAATATAAACAAGCATGGATTTATTTCAAACTTGAACAATGCCTTGATCTTTAGAAAAGGTCGACTATCCCTTTTAGAATGTGAGGTAATATCCGTAATAACTTCCATCATGTTTTTTTCCAGTCACCAGACATTTTGGAAGCCATCAATCCATTATTAGCTGAGCAGCCTGAGTCGATAGATGGCCAGCTGTGGATACCCGGAAACCGAGCCATGATCAATCTCAATGTTTCACGTGAGTTAATTGACTGGTCGTAACGATACCTATAATAGTGCCAGTTATTAGGGAAAACTTACAATGAGTGTCTTATCAAGTGACTGCCATTTGCTGTAGCTTATTTTGACGATAAGATGCATGGCTGAAAAATATTAAGATTTAAAACTGCTCTAGAAATGCTTTGAGCCTCTTTATTTTATGTGCATGTGGATAATTTTTACGTGCATAAAGTAACGCCTTGCAGTGGCTTGGCAACTACATTCTAAAGTCTTAGCCTAATAATAATGGGCATTTCTATCTAGAAATTCTATTCCGAGGCGCATTTATTATTTCCCCGGCTTTAGCCTAGCTGCCATTACAGCGCTCTAGCATTTCAAGGAATTAATTCCTGCCAGAAACCCCTTTACCTCACCTGGGTCGAGTGTGGCAAATGGAAGATTTATGCCATGCCAAAGGACATTAGTGCCGTATCGGTGATCGAATCATGACCTTTGAATTTTAAGTCAAGTGCTTAAACCACTCGACTATGACACTTCTACTCCATATGCCAATAACTCTGATAACTAATTTAAGGCATAATCTTTCTAACAAAGGTGTCTTTTGACAACTAAAAACTTTGCCTGCTGACATAGCACCAACTCACATCTGTATGGTCTGTTAGTAACTTGATGTGTCAGAGACGGTGCCAATTTGTACTTTATAACCATGGCACATATAAATCCACATTACATCTGTACATTATTACCAAATCAAACTAAGTATGCATAGGTGAGATAATATCCTAAGGCTAATCCATCTTGATCTTCTCCTACCAGGTAACAACATTGGAGAGCCAGGGATGAAAGCCTTATTGCTAGCTATACAGTATCAACAGACTCTGGGCACCCTCTCCCCTCATCCAGCACTCAAAGGATTAATGAGACTCTCAATTGCAGTAAGTAGTAAACATAGTTATTAACAAATAATAATAATGGCTTCTTATACAGCTGTGTAACTCATAGCACTTTGACACACTAACCCTGGTAATAGCTGACCTGTACCTTGTGATCTACAGTCCAGTGACTTATCTAGTAGATCATAACACCTTGCCATAAGACATTTTACATTGTACATGAAAGTCCCTTTACTAGGTTCATGAAAGAATTATCATCAACAATTTTGAAAACTCCAATGTAGGGTGTTGTTTCTTCATTGAACGTGGCTTAATTTCGATCATTCCAAGGGAGTTATTGCCTGTTCGATGAATGCACCTGTTTCTGTTTCAGGAAAATAAATCACTAATATTTTGGGCATGATTTCTGTCTATGGCATAGAAGCTAGGAGATGAAGCTGAGATTTAGAGGTGTTTGTCTAGTGATTGAGTAACCAGACAGCTAGTGAATGGATCAGGTTCGGTTTGAGTCTCAGCCATGGCACTTTATGTCTCCTTAAGCAAGAGAATCATCCTCAAGTGCTATTAATCTAAAAGTAGGTGTGTACGAAGGAATCCCTTGAGTGATCTGGCTCTTAAGGAGTTTGCTATTAAAATCAAAGGTAATAGTAGTACTCTGTAGGTTATTGAGTATTCCTGGAGATGGACAAGGGTGCATCATAAATGTACATGTAGCTATTAACTTGAGAAAGATTATTTTTTGCTATATCTTAAAACAGATATCCAAAAACAAACGCCAATATTTTCGCGTTGATTAATGGCAGTTTATATGGAGTTACAATTTTCATTTCCCCTGTAATTATAACCAATAGATGAAAACACATTTTAATGTTTTGTTTTTATGTATCGGTAGTATAACATTTTTTTTCTTTTTTCTTTTTCTTAAATGCAATAAATTTTCCTGTAGAATGCACAAGATTTGTTTCTTCTTTCTTTTTATTTTGTAGAATTGCAATTGCAGAAGAGGTCACCATCAATCTTAATGTAGATTTATGTCTTTTTTTCATTTGCATCTGATTACTCTGTGTATGGTGGTTTCTTTTGATATGTATGGAACTTACCATTCCGCCAAGCAGCTTAGCAATTAATGGGATTGCATTAATGATCAAAATTAAAGTTTATTTGTAGTTAGGTGCTTTTGCTAGGAGATAAAAAGAAGCAAATATTCATAGTTTGTGGTTTTACAGGAGTCCCAATGTTTGCTGGATCAATATATTCTGGGAATGACAAGACAACAAAAAGCTAACTTGAAGGATTAGAGCCTAAAACAAAATCCCATATTTGCATGTTAATTGGGGAAATAAGCTGTATGTGATAAATCACCCAGGCTTTTGTAAATCCTTTGATCATTTAAACTCGCTGTGCAGGTGTTGTGCAGAGGCTTCCATTTGCATACAAATGGAATTGACATATATATATATACACAGACGTGAAAGTTTTTTTGAGAGTTGATATTTTCAAATGAGAGAAAATGAAAGAATATCTGCCCACAATATTATCACCATTATCCAGTGGGGCTTTAAAAGAAAGGAAACCAAGGATCTTGGTAGATCATTTTTCAATTTCTTAGTGGCTTGGGGTATTTAGAGCATAGGATCGAGCGGGGATAGTATTCCTAGCTGTCAAGTACCAGGGTCCTCAGGAAATCAAGACATGCTACCCTCATTATCCTAGAAATTCAAAGAGCATAAAGGAAAGATGGAAGGATAGTGATCTCTGCAAGGATAATGACCTCATTGTTGCAGAGTTGCACTCAAAATAATTGCCTTACTTTCTTGTCTGTTTTAGCTGTCGTTGATTTACAAACTGGTTTTCTTAACCCATAGAATACTGGGATTGTCAAATTCCTTTAAGCTAACTACATAATACATGAATATTTTGTTTGTGTAGATTGGCAAGTGCACATGGAATTTTGAAGATAAAAAAATAGGAAAATTTCTTATATTTCTTTTTTATATTCATTTTGCTTGAAACTTTGTTCACGCATTTTAAAATGTTGATTGTAACAACATATGTAACTTTCAAAATAATGATACAGTCAGTCCATCACTGTAAAGTCATCACTGCAGTAGTCGCTTTTATTATGTACTCTCTTTAGTATTATGTTATCAGAGAGCCTGTCCTTAAAAGGCATTTGTTTTCCATAGCAACTCTTACAATTTTCCTTTGTGGTCTTCATTGATGGGTTTGCATGACTGCTGTATACAATGAACCTTTACATCCATGGAAAAAAATAAATCCAAATAAGTCTGGAATGGAATTGAAATCTCCAAAGATAATAACAGTTCTGGGTAACTAAAAATTAAAGGTCTTTCATAATATGTTTACTTATATATCTGCTTTATCTTTTTCCATTCTCATTACTGAAACCAGAAAACAGGCTGTCATGAATTTGTTATTTAATCTGTTATCTGTTCAATCCATATACCTATGGTATAAACTTCCTGCATTTCTGAGAAATAACACTTCACTTGACTAAAAGATTTTAGAAATCTAAAATTACACTGTACCTCTACAATTCTACTTGTACAGTATACATATTGTATTCATATATTAACAAGTACCACCTTAGGTGATAAATTTAGAATTTTCTACAATTATGCAGGCTGTGTTCGGAACACATATTTGTGTGCATTTTGCTAAGCTATCTTTATAGTGATGTTGTTGTTGCTGCTGCTGCTACAGTTGTTGTTGTTGTCATCATCATTACTGTCATCATTATTATTACGTAATTATTTATATTCATTACTATTTCTCTTTTTTCTTTTTTCAATAGAAGAACAGCGTGGATGGGCAGTGTGAGACCTATCAGAAGCTTCATGAAATGATGGTACAGAAAGATCCCTTCTACAAGCCTCAGTCACAGAGTCCCTCGGGAGACAACCAGTCAACGGCCGGCTAGCTATTCCGATAGTCAGATAGTCCAACCAAGCCAGATAGCCTACCAGTTACATCAATGTGTATGCCTTGATGACTATACACATGGGAATGGTCTTGGGTGGTATTCTAAAAATTATTTTATCTTCATTTTTAAAATAGTCATATGGTTTCAATCTTTGTTTCAAATATTTAATTCTAATTATCAAAACAAATTTCAATCTCAACATTTGTTTTGCAAATTTGTCTTTCCCTTCTGCAGCCACCTATGAGTAGTCATTAACTGATGGCGCACTATACATGCAGTCTAAGCTAAAGACAGTCGAAATCGTTTAACGACATAGAAGAGACATTTTCCAACTGTTCAAAACCATTGGATTGGCAGTTGAATGGTAGAAGTTGAAGCCCCTCCTCCAAGAGTTTGAAGGTGGTCTCTAGTTATGATGATGTGAAGTAAAAGTTCTCCAAGTTCTAATCAATAAGAATGAAAAGATAAACATTATTTCATTGGAAGAATCACATGGGGGCAGGGGCAGGGAAAGAATTGTCTTAAAGGTAATACAAAGTTTTGGTATGGGGTCGTGAATTTGGTTCAAATGAACATATTGGAAGCATATGCGATCCTACAATATTCACTGATCGTTGTCGCGGTCGAAATCGACTCTAAAGTTATGAAATTGTAAATAATAAACAATTTATGTTGTATAGCTCCCTCTCAATGTCAAGATATTAATAAAGCTGTAAAACAATTTTTCTTGACTAATTCGACCGATTAGCTATTTCCGTTCGGAAATTATATACCACAACTACATATTCTGAGATTTTCATGGTCGCAGCTACCATTGTACGGCCGTAGGAGCTATTTGAAATTTATCAAAATTTACCAGGAGCACCGGTAAATCTTTATATTCAATTTATCTCGAAAGCAGAAGTGTTTTAGGGGCTAAAGATTTTGTGTTTTTTATACATCCACAGGGGCATCCACGTATATCAAAATGGTAAAGAATCACTATCCACCCATTTTCCGAAATTTCCCAAAACTTTGTAATACCTTTAAGGAGAGTAGAGTAACGTAAAGATTACTTCCGTGAAAATCTTTGCATATTGAAGAATATCAACTGGCTGGAAGAATGTTGGATTTTGAAATGAATAACTAATCTGTTAGTGCATGACAGTTGATCTATAAGATCCATTTTCAATTAACCATATATGCATTTAATTTGCTTGAAAAAGCATCACAACCTTTCGATCTTCCTTTTCCAAGCAATGCATGCTAATTAAGAGTAGCAATTTGTTTTGTATATGCGGGTTAGATGAGAGACTCTGTTCTACTACACCTGTGTGAGTCTTTCATGTGAAAAGCAATCGACTGTATTCTAAACATCCATCCATCAAAATCTCTTCATGTGGATATCGATGAATGCCTGCTGTTAGCCAAAATGCGAAAGAAGTGCCATTTTTTCTTCTTCTCAACTTTATCTCAGTGATTCAACAACAGAAAGATGCGAATGTAGGAATGAGACACAATTACAAAGTGGTTAGCATTTGATCCATTGATTGTTATCAGGGACACACTGTACTATTAAACCCCTTAAGTTTTTAAACAATATCACTTCAGTTGTTTTTTGCATTGTTAATATGGGTTTGAAATATCTGCCTTGGGAATATATTTCTCAGTGAGGGTACCCGTTTCTGTTCTTGAAAGAAAAATGTAGCCATTCTTTAATCAAAACTCTTGTCCAAATCAATGCTCATATTCACGGGCCAGCGTGTTCCACCTCATCCCCTTTCAAAAGGGGTAATAAATGTGGGCTAGTTATGACCAATTTTTACATTGTTTTATATTTATTCGTTTGGCATTTCTTGTTCACAGGATATTAGGAAAATGTTGTGGTAATATTCTGCAGTATAATAAACTCTTGTTAAACCACACATATAATCTCCTTGTGCCACATTGTATTTATCATGAGATAGATAGATAGATATACCAAAGGCTTCAAGATTGTTTAACTATTTCCTGTGCAAGATTAATCTAGATTCCAGTGTTAAAAGGGTTGTAAATCAAGACCCACAAGTTTGCAAAGCATATTGTGTTGCAGAGAGCAACCCTTCTGTCAATTGGTGCCTATTGTTTTGTGCAAAATTGCTTGGCAGACGAGCAACCATGCAGATAGGGGAAGAGAGCAACCAGTGTTAAGAATTACTTCACTATGAAGGTAGTTGACAAATACATATAAATCTACGCTATTGTGTATAATTATGTTGTCATCTAAGTTGTATATATGTTCGGTGTGTATGCATATCCGTCCAAAATTGTAATTGTACATAATGTAATTATTCATAAAATGTAATTATTTTGTAGTATATTTGTACAGAATAGGTATTGAATATGAATGTTATCTATTAAAGAGATTAAATATGGAACATTTCTTGAAACTCCATTGTATTCGAAAGCGTGATTTCTTTGTGCATGTATACATGTATGTACAGTGAATTTGTGTATTTTAAGACTGCCGTTTATTTAAAAAAAGTTCCTTTAAAACAGGTTCTAGTGCAAAATTATGCTCAAGGGATACAAAAATGTGGTCTTTGTGGTGTTTATATACAGATACGGTAGTCATGAAAGCAGGTGTGGCTGGGCTTAAGGACGATCCGCTGTAATGTTGTGCACACCCAGCTGGTTCAGTATTCACAACGCATGAAGTTCCTATAAGAATACATGATCAGCTAGCTGGCCCCAAGCAGCTATTGTGCATGAACATACCCGCAGAATGTTCTTAATCAGAGAATACATCTAGCAATGTGTACATGTATGTAATAAGTGGATGAGAGAGTAGAAGATGAGAAGATGAGTAATTTTGAGATAAAGTACTTTCAGCCATTGGTGTTAGATAGAATCACCTGTCAGTCATACATGTGTTATACAAGAACACCATATTCAGCTAACAAAAGAGGAAGGTGTAATGGGGAGGGAAGGAAGAAGGAAACTATGTATTGGGAGATGAGTGAAAGGAAGAGACGAGGGAGACAAAGAAAGAAAGATGAGGAGAGAAGCAAAACAATGGCCAGAAATGAGAGGAAACGAGGAACAAAAAAATACACTCTGTCAGAGAGATACGATTTAGAAAGCAAAAGGATAACAAATTAAGTTAAGACAAGAAGGGATAGAAAGAGAGAGTGAGAAATTCATAAGAAATGTCATACTATCCCTTCATCTCCTCAAGTAAAACAATGACTACACAAGCTGTGACATTAATAGTGTTGATCCTTGAACTTCCCTTGATTCTTGGGGATGTAGTCTATATATTAATCTTGATTTGCTTTAATTAATGGAGGAATATGAATTTATGCAACTACTGACTGAATAATGATTATATACAACCATGTTTAAAAACACATCTAAAGAAATATGTATTTCCAAACATTTTTTAAATTACCACAGAGAAGATATAAATAAAAACTCTTCACAATCATCAGTTTCAAAGCAGTCATACTGCACTTTTGGCAATTTAATACTGAACATCTGTACAACATTTGATGAAATAATATAGGTTGGCTAAATGCTGGCTAATGCTTAAGTAATGATACTGTACATGACAGGCAAAAAAACACAGAATACTTTAAGTACATCAAACAGATCTAAAATCAACAGGCATCAGCATCAAGGGAAAGTTACAGTAGTATGTGGAGAGCTAGTAGGGCCTATGCAGATATATATATGTGGGCAAGTCCACACCTTTTTGTCCCATATCTTACTAACCTCGTGTCATTCAAAATATGAGATGGTAACCTGCACAAGTTTGTTTTGGTAATGATGATGGAAATGAATATGCATCACATTCTTTGTATCTTATAGTACAAAGCTCAGTGAATATAAGTAGGACCTTTGTTGCGCACAGTTGCCATTCGTTTACACTTTTACAAAAGTAGCCAGTTTTCTTTATATCAAGCCTGAAGGGCTTAGACTACCTAAATGATGATTGTATATAAAGTCAAAAGCCCTTCTCAAAGCTAAACCAAATATAAAGTGAAATGTAAAAAACTACTGAAAAGGATACAAAAATGGGGATGGAACAAGAAAGTGAATAATCTTTATTTCTACAACATCAGCTACAGTTACTAGAAAACCAATTTCTTTATCATTCATTTGTGAGAAAATTAATACTTATTATCAAATGTGCATTTCACATGCAATTATTGAAATATTTGCAATTCAACTCTTTGTTTCATTTTTTGCTCAGCTAACATTGACAGGAGTGTCTTTTCACTGTCATAAAGGAGTTTCTGACAAATTATATTTTTATCCGACTATGGTAGCTAAACATGGCGATACACAACATGACAATGATATAAAAGCTTTGAATAACACTTGAAATGCAGCACTGATTTACACTAAGCTAATGCTTTGCCTGTGCTAAACTTTGGTGGATCAAATACACCTAGTGGCATTTAACTGAGTTGAAAGGAAAAAACATACATGTCATTGGATAAACTGGCACATATATTGAACTTGAACACATGAAAATTAAATTGCATACTGGATTGTTTTTAGTGTACATGACGTACATTTTAGTGTTCATGTACATTTTAGTGTTCATGTACATGTTGGATATATGTTTTTTTTTAATACACATATTTATTGTTAGGATTTCAGGAAAACACAAACACCAACATTATTGTAATATATTTCAAGTTTGTTTATAGCAAATCATCTTTCATTTCACAAGATACGTAGACTAGAGCATACTTTAATAATCAGACTGCAATTAATTGTCAGTTGTTTATACACATCTGACTACAACTTTACATTTTTCGGGGACATGTTATCATTTAGATGAATGTAAAATATACATGTATCATGTCACTACAACAATGTAACTGAACTTGGCAGTGCTCAAAAGACATTGCCATCCTATATGATGACAATGTTATGATGTCAATTACACAGTTATGATGTCGATTCCCATTCAAACATTTTGCCACATAGTAGCAATAGCAGTAGTATAATACTCTTACTTACATGAGTCAGATGAGTCTGTCCATGCTTTGGTTGATTTTCACATGGATTATTTCCTTTTTAAAAAGCTTACAAAAAATTGAAGGTGCCAACATTAATGAATATCTAAATTGATATTTGCTTCTTTAAGAAAAAAAAAGAAAAAAAAATTAACAATGAAAAATTATTGTAAATAGGATATTAAATAAAATTACATTGTATATCTTGGGAATCAGTTACCAAACCATTTATGAACTTGAACAGATTGGTATTCGTTTGATAGTACCAAACAACGATTTGTATTTGTTTGATAGTATCAAACATACAGTTACATGTATTGTACTGTTGGCAGCTCCACATACTGTTTTATGTGCATGCATATCAATCAATTGATTCATTTATTTTTCATGTGCCAGTGATCTGAATATGTGACCATTGCAAATAAAAGAATAACTATCAATTTATTTAGTGGACATATCCATCTAGGTGGATGCTCGAGGCGCTATGAAGTACTACATGTACTACTATCACCCTGGCTACATTCAGACAAGCTGCCTGCTCCAAGCCAAGGTGCTCAAAGCATTCAAAGAATTATTTCCTTCCAAGTACCTATCTACTATATCTGGGTTGAGAGTGGAAAACACAACAAGATACATTTTCTTTCAATCCATAATGGCATGATGCGGCACCCAAAGTAAAGTATATACAGGAACATATACACGGCGCAGAATATACAGCAGAAAATATATGTACAGATGAATAATCAGTTGCCTATTTTTTTGATCAGGTTGCATTGATCAGTCTTTTCATTGGGTATTTAGAATACGGGTTATTGGTACTACTCAATAGTTTTGAAAGTCTATTCTTATGAATAAATTCTGTTTAAACTGACTTTTAATTATGTTCTTAAAAACTGTGGTATTTAAAGCAAATTTCTATTTTGTCCCCTCCAAATATACTTGGATATCTTACTGCCCATAACACATTTTACTACATTTATGTTTTGCAAACTAGTACCATAAACTCACAAGCATACACTTTACATGTTAGCATTTTATGCACATAAGAGTAAACGACATACCGGTATACAGGGCATATCAATAAAAAGTTTACCCATCTTCGGTAGCTCCTAATTGAAGAGTCATAACCAACATGACTTTGGAATTGCTTTCATGATGAAGAGTAACTTAGTTATTTTTGTCCAATGTTACCCTATTCATAATATTTCGGCCACGGGTGAATGAGCACCAGGGTCTTTAAAAGTGTTGTCAAAATCGCCTTGTTCCAAGGAACCAATGTGGGTCAGGCCATATGCATGTGCTTCCTTGGTCTTAAATCCTTTTAAAAGTTAAATTATGCCTCATGTTTCAGTGTTTCATTGTTTAAAATGATGCAATGTAACTATAAGCTTTCACAGAACCTTGTTTTAATCGACAGGATTAAATTTAATTACCGGTATGTGTTTATCTTGAATATCGATCAAAAACTCAAGGTTACTAAACTCAAATGGAAGAAAGAATATTTATGATGATAAATATCAGATAAATTGACAGCAGACTTTAAAATAAAAAGAAGCTAACATCCCAGGCAAACTTTATCCATTTTGTATCACTCAATGAGAAGGTTACCTTTAAACGAGGGATGCGAATGAAGTTAAGATTGAGTTTGATGTTATTTTTTTTTCTTCTTCGAACTGCTTAATAATCAATGTAAATAAAAGAGCAATTGTTTTGGAATGAGATAACACACACATCATGGCTTTTGACTCGGCCCAAACTTGGTACAAGAGGATTTTGACAAAACTTTTTAAAACCCTGCTGTTCAGTCATCCTTGGCAGCACAATTTTGAAAATGATATCATTATACAGAGCATTAGTTCTTCCTTACAATAAAATATGATTCAAGGTCACACAGGTTATAACTTTTTAATTAGAAGCTACCAAAGTTGGGTAAACATATTTTTGAAACGTACTGTATTATGAACTGTATGATCTGTTCTCTGTAATATCAAAGACAGACACTTGTTTGAAGTCTGTGAAACCACCAGTTTCATAGAGGTTACAGTGGGAAAGAAACAAAGATACATGGGTTAATTCTACAACAGAAGCCTGAAGCAACAAAGAAAATCCCATACCCTGATGGTTTGATGCAAAAATCTTGCTTAATTTTCAACCTTTCCAATCTCTACCTTAATTCACCACTAGTGACATGAATGAAGAAATCAAGAATTATTGTCTGAAAACAGTTGCATATGAAGACAGATGCAGCAAATGAACATTGGTCCCTTCTTGTATATGGGGTGCAGGCATCTTATGATCATCAATGGATGCGCTTGTCTCCATGGATCAACAAATTTACAAGAAACAAAAATTCCTATAATTCTTGCCTAAATGACATTAAATGTACATAGAGGCAGCAAATGAGAGTCAATCCATTCTTGAATACCTGATATCATTTATCTGATCATCAATGTCAATCACAATAACGAGGTGGGTCATAAAAAGACATCTTCTCTCTATCTGTCTCTCCGGCCACAAGGCTGATCATTTTGAATGACGTATACTGAGCTGCTAGTGGTCACAGAGTACGGGATGGGCTAGCCAGCGACGGTCATAACTTTGGATCCACGTCCCTACGTTCAATGTGGCAGAGAAAAACGACAGTGTTTAAATATAAACTGTAAGAAAATGGAGTCTAGAGGTTAATCTCTTGACTGAACTTTATCTTTTAATCAAATGTGTTCTTATCCTCATCAGAGTTTCTAAAATGTATGTACAGTAACATTGAAGTAAACTGTAAGTTTCTTTGAGTGGTTGAATTGTGAACACCAAACACGTTTCTACATTGAAACAAAGATGATTTTAGTCATTTAAAAGGAGAAAAAACCCAGCTTAACTTAGCATTTTGTTGCTGTCATCAAGAAAAACATATTATACCCAAGCTCCATGTTTAGTTACACATAATACATTACTGAGGCATTTTTCTGCGACAAAGTTTAGCAATAGCAATATTACACAATGGATGAAAAAAAAAAAATAATACCTGTAAATTTTTCTATATTACTTCAAGAAATATTTAAGTATAGTACTATTTTCTAAATAATCTTGCTACCCAACACACTCTATTTTTGCAATTTTAAAAAGTTGCTTGTACCGAGTTTCAAGATTTACAATTGTGACATAGCTTACCCATGAAGATCAAGCCTGTTGACGATCTCTCTCACGTTTGAGATAAGGTTATCATTCTGGGGTGAGTCCATAATAAGCTGATGTAGTTTGGTCATGTAGGAATCAACGGTGGTCAGTGATGGCACTTCATTAGAGCCTGTGTACACAAAAACAAGAAGATAAACATCCACAATCGCATCTTTAAAATTTGGGTGTTATTTGGAAGAATCATTGTTCTCATTTGAATTTTTTAACTTGTGACAACAGAAACAAAAAGATATCTGCAATATAACGATCTGTAGTGAAATGTGGAGTCCTACATTGCATGAAGGAGTGTACGATCGCTGAACTTGCATGATCATCATAGAGAAATTATTATCCTGCATATCACACTAAATACTAACTTGGTAAAAATGATGCAGAATGACTGTTAAACGAATATAAATATCACATCAAAATAGATCTGATGTTCGTAGCAAGTCTTAAAAATGATCTTTCCTGAAATTTAGGACAGATTTAGAGCTTCAAAGTTCAAGCTTGTAATCTAAAAATCGATTGACTTTTCTTGTTAGAGGAATTCTTCCTACCGCATATTGCTGAAAACAAGTCCGCGTAAGTAGCTATTTTTACTAGCGAATTTGCTAGGATTTTGCAGTAACATGAACTTGCGATCAAAACGGGCACACAGTAATGGATCATACTTCACTGTCAAGGGCTAAGAATGAGTTTTACCTAAATCTCTTATGACGTAAATATATTTGAAATGTAGACCTTCGGTATCTTCACATAAGTGACCCTGCTGTATATTATGGGAAATTCTTAAAAATTACTGACAATAGCACACAAGCTGGGAAAAGAGGCTACTCGTGTTTTTCTGAGAGAATTTCTCCAAGCACTGGTGTTTTTCAATGCTGGTATATTATCTTTAATTAATAAATATGCTTTACTGCTTGTGTATTTTTTAAGTTTGTCACTATCGAGCAAGATTGAGAATTGCAGATAATGAATCATTAGCATATTATGGTAGTATATCAGAATCTGTGTTTTAGAGTCACTGTGATTTAGAGTGTCTGCAAAATCGCCCAGGTATCTGAGGCGCAATGCAGTATGGGAATGTATATTGCTATATATGCCGTAGCGAGACTTGTTGTATTACTCAGCTTTCCACATTGTGACCCACCTGGTAGTGGGACCCCAGCAAAGCTTGCTGTGAGGGTAGCTCTGAGTTGCTGGAGATGGCTCTGGAGTGCCATGTTGGTGTTACGTTGCTGTACTGTCTCTGCTTCTAACTTATCAATAGCTTCCTTCATCTTATCAATGTGCTTCTGTAAGATGGCGTTCTGTTCCTCGTACTCCGTTGTTGACTTTCTCAGCTGCCTCAGCTCATTCTCTCGTACTGTAATTGGACAAAGAAAAGAAAAGAAAAGAAAATCCACTCATGTCATCACTTTAACCAGATAGATTCAATGAATCAACAACAATTTTGTTTCCAAGAGAAGCCTCATCAGCATAGTGCTCTTCTTCCTGCAGGCATTCCTATTGTTATTACCCAGTCATGAAAGATCGTTCAATGAACCAATGAGCTGCATTTAAATTTATTTTTACGGACCATTGGTTGAATATGCATGATTTTGTCATGACTGGTGTGTTCAATGAACCAATGAACATCCCCAAATTGCAGATGTGAGATGCTTGTAGGATACTTTATGGGAGAGAATGGGCAATTTGCCAATGAAAATGACACACACACACAACCAAATACATTCAAATATTCTGATTTTGTTATATTTTGTTGTTGTTGAAAATTGTATTTTATTGAGGAAAAAATTGTACTGTCATATTTACTTCTAAAAATCGTACTGATTGGCAGCTCTGTATGTGGCTTAAATGTCTTGCCGGTGTACCTCAAGTGAATGAACCACTACACAACTATACTTCATCAACTCATGGTTTAAACCATCTGGACTACCACATGTATCAAAGCATATTATCAGCCACTCATTGGACATAAGGACACACAACACACACTACCATTACAGAGGTTTAAATCATTGGATAAAATAAACTTATTCTTTTGTTAATTTGGGTATATGCTTGATTATGTTCATATTCTTTAAATATTTCTTAAAGTGTCATCCTCATAAATAACCAAAATTAACCCATTGCCACTGGAACTGGGAGGCCCCTACATGAAAGCCTATGGGAATAAGAGAATTCAGTAGTTTATTATTTACCTTTGTTGTAGTTAAGAAATTCCTCTGTGAAGATGGGGATATCAAAGCCTGGGATCTCTTCTCTGTTTTCGTCAATAAACTGTGGCAGGAACACATAAAAGACGACATAAGGTTAAAAATGACACATTTTATATTACAAATCTGCTATATGGTTTTGCAAGTATTGTAACGAATGGAAAACAACCCTCTAAAACATTAGTGAGCCCTAAATTTTTATAAAAAGTCAAAAAGTATTCCCTATCTATGTATGTATCCAGAAAAAAAAAGCATAACTTATTTTTCTAATAAAAATCTGCCGATAGATCTAGATCTAAGTCCGTACCATTGCATCGCCAAAAAAGTAAAAGAAGAAGGGACAGACCGTTACTAACAGAGCTAGCAGATGTTCCGCAACGCAACTGCGCAGGTCGGAAGCGCAATTCCGGATTACACCGCACATCATGGTAGGGGTATTGTAGGATACCAAATCTGCGTGCGATACAGTACTAGCTTAAAAATCGATGAAGATCTGCTAAATTACAATAATTTTTTAGGTAAACTTCTTGTAAATTTATAAGAATATTGATGAATTTGGTATCAGTTTGTAAAAATAAAAGAGTGTTCTACAAGAAAATTACAATTATTTTGTTTGGTCCGGTTTTTTTTCTCTCTTTTTTTTTTCCTTTCATTTTTTGATTTTTTTTCCTCTACGAAATGTCAAAGTTGGGGGTGCGACCTATGCGGCGTTGCGGCCTTATCGCCGGCAAATACGGTACACCATTAAAAAAATAGACACAATAGACCTTCTCATAATACACTCTAAGAAATATATGCTTCAGTTAAGACATTTCATAATTGGTCTAACAATTGATTTGCTCTCGATTATTAATATGTTACCTTGGCGCTTTATAAATACCTGGATTGGATTGGATACTTGCATTTAGTTTTTGTAAGCTAAGACAATCTGCCAATAAAGGATACAATTTGAAAACACAAAAAAATAGTGGATTGTTCTGATGGCTTTGAGTGTGTTTGTACCTCCATAGCAGAGCCATTAGTTTGGGCTTCTTCAGCCTCCATGAGCTCATTCCTAAGCTTGCGTTCCTCCTGTTTCCTGCTGAATGCCTTGAAAGCCTCAGTCTGCTGGTACTGCTGAAGCTCCTTGGCATAGCGCTCTTTGTCTCGATCTGCTTCATCCAGGAATCGCTATAGCAACAGATGAAATAAGACGTTTAAAGGTAATACAAAGTTTTGGTATGGGGTCATGAATTTGGTTCAAATGAACATATTGGAAGCATTATGATCCTACATTATTCAGTGATCGTTGTCGCGGTCGAAATCGACTCTTAAGTTATGAAATTGTAAATAATAAACAATTTATGTTGAATAGCTCCCTCTCAAGGTCAATATATTAATTAAGCTATAAAACGATGTTTATTGACTAAAATCGACCGATTAGCTATTCCCGTTTGGAAATTATATACCACAACTACATACTCTGATATTTTTATGGTCGAGGCTAACATTGTACGGCCGTAGGAGCTATTTGAAATTTATCAAAATTTACCGGGAGCACCGGTAAATCTTTATATTCAATTTTTCTCGAAAGCAGAAGTGTTTGAGGGGCTAAAATTTCTGGTGTTTTTATTACATCCACAGGGGCATCCAAATATATCAAAATTATAAAGAATCACTATCCACCCATCTTTCAAAATTTCCCAAAACTTTGTAATACCTTTAAGGTTAGTATACAAATGGATGGAAAGAGTGATTATTTCTTTGTAAGATACACATTTTTTGTTTGAATAATTTTTAATGGTATGTACCATACTTGTTTCATCAACCTAAAGTTCTCTAACAAAACATGATTTGGTTTAAAAAATCAAAACAACTACCGGTAATGTATATAGTGATAATAGAAGCTGAGAGATATTCTGAATTGGGATGTGCCATAATTATAACAAAAACTGAGAAGAAACATTACATTATTCAGGGTTGGTGAATTATTTAACCTTTTATGTAAATTGTGATTCAGATCCCATTAATCAAAACATTGATTTAAATCAGTCATATCATAGGTCTATGGTCATATAAAGCTGCGTTGTTATTTTTTTCCCGAACCCGGGCAATACACCTCAAATCTTGAATAATACATATCTACGTGTACCACAGAGTGTGACATCAACTCTCAACTCTCACCTGTTTGTCAACAGCGGACATCTTAGACCACTGTCCAGCTAGTAGCTTGGTGATCTCAGCAAAGCTCATGTTAGGGTTATCTTCTCGTACCTTCTCCCGTCCCTCCTTGAGGAAGCGGACATACCCTGTGTGGGGTGCCCTGGGAGCATTGTGATCTCGCAGGGGCTTCACCTTACGCTTCTTCCCCTTCGGCCAGCCCCCTTTACCCTTTGAGGCTGCCTAGAGTCGGGGGAAACAAATGTTTATCCTTCAAAATTGTTCTACTAAAGGGCAATTCTTCAGTAGAGGAATTACACACAAACACAAATTCTCAACATTTTCATTTCCTTCTCAGAAATACAGGGTTACTAAGTCCAAAGCATTTGAGCAGAATTACGTAGCCAGTTGAACAAATGTCAGTTAAAGATTTGAACTGAACACATCTTACAGCTGGATATATGGGACTGGGTGTCATGCACATGGTTGAGACATTCTTTGCTCATTAATCGGCAATTATACATTTCTTTAAAAAAAAGCTAAAAGCCTATATTTATCTGTAGTCCAAAACCTTTTTATTATTATTTGTATTTGGATCTGTGAAAATTTGCACCAAATTATTATGAGACATAAAGATTAGCTTTATAGTACTTTATGGTAGCTTTATGACGGAATATGGTTTCATAACACTAAATTATTACATCTCTACAGATACATGTAGCTACACATATAACCCAAGTGTATATGTCGTTCTCACCTCGGAATCTTTACCGGTTTCAACTGCATCTTGAGATGGTGTGTCTTGTTGCAAAATCTCAACTTTTGACAAACAAAAACAAGATAATGAGTATAGTGAAATCATAACATGTCACATATAATAGCCGTACATACTACTCGCCAGCAAAACTTCTTCAATTAACATATTCATTACGTTTCTCAAAAACATTTGATCATCATTTTCTTAGCTTGTATTAGAGATCTCATGTACCTGAAACCAAATGACAAAATATTTTATTAGGAATAACCTGTACGTACAAGCACTCACAGGGTACCCTGGTCCAACTGGGGTTCTGTGAGCAAGGTTTTTATGCTATCCTCTATCTTCTTTTATACTCCCCCAAATGTTCCCCACAGATTACCACATGCAAGTAATAAGTCCTTTTGGGGTTGATTTTAGACCTACTAGCTAAACATAAATAATGAAATAGGTGATCGGCTACATTATACTCTTTACTACCATCACTCTAACATCATTGTAACATCACTCTTCAGACTGCCATATTGTTCAGAGTATATTATACAAGTCCACTGTAAATGTGACAGAAATCAACCGTGGCAGTCGCCTTTTGTAATCCAACGAAGAGTTTTAAACAATTTACTTATCATCTATCTATCTATCTTTCTATCCATACAGAACTTTCTTCCTACCTTGAGATATATCTGTGATGATTTGTGGGTTACTGAGAGATTGGTCCAGAGAAGCACTCACATCAGGTGTATTGGACTCATTGAAGCTGCAAGGAAGTAATTAAACAATGAAATATAATTGTTGTATAGTTACCATGTAGTTCAGTTTAATTCAGTTCACTAATACAATTTCTAAAATGTACAAACACTTGAACAAGACAAACAAACATGTCAATTCATAAAGAAGGCAACTATTAGAGTTGTTTATTAGCCCATGGGAAATTTAACACAATGCTGCAATGAGCCTTGTGGAATAAGTGCCCTTTATAGTTTCACTACAATATGAATATTATTTTGGTTGAATACAAGTATTTTTAGTCAAATTCAAAAAAATTCTAGACAAAGTATTGACTCAACGATGACACAGTAAACTGGAGTATTTTGTTACCTGCCCTCTACTGACAGCTGTGAGTCATCTTTTGAAACATCTTCCTCAAAGCCAGTGATGCTGAAGAGACCTCCAGCGCCTCCAGATGATGACATCAGAGATTGACCGGTTGACCCTTCAGTCAAATCCATACTTCTTACACAGATCTGCTCAACAACTGCATAAAATAGACCAATTTTCCTAACCAATCCAAGTGCCTGTTGAGTTTGATAAATTGGGAAAAGAGAATATGAATTATAAAGTAATTACATGAATTAGGAGAATCTACTGATTAAACCATCATGGCATGATACATAGCATACCTTCGAAAGTTAATTTCTTAGTGTACCATTATTGATATTCACTCAAATACACTTGATATTCAGTGATTCCAAACAATCAAAGCAATGCAGAGAAAGTACCATTTAAACCCTACATGTAATTTATTGAATGTTATAAGATTCTGTTTATGTCAGGAAAATCTTGACGTTCTTGTGAAATACGGTATCACTTATACATTTAACACAGCAGCATTTCATTTTGCGCAATGCTAATATTTCAAACTTTAAATATCTACAATGCACAGTTGTATTACTCTGTTTCTACAGTCTCTGTCTCTGACACTCTTTACTTTCAGTCTTAACTGCTCAATGATAAGTCTCAGGTACAAATAGAATTTTCAAAAGATGGTCAAATTTTTCCCTCTCAGCACGTCCGCTGGTATGAGGTCCATCCTGTTTACGGTTAAAATTTAATGCATTGTAGGAGTGGTGTGTGCTACTGCAGCAAAGCATTGTAGTCCATGCTAATGCGTATTGACCTCTAGTGTTGTATACGTGCCGAGAGGCATCAGTTTTGTACACACGTGTACAAAACAAATGAGAGAAAATAACAATTATTGTTGAAATATTTGTTTTTGCATGCGATGCGCCAAAATCATACTATTACTTTAAATGACCATAATAATTCAGTTCTGTAATCTCCAGCTGATTCACAGCTCAAAATCATGTAGAAAAACTGAAGAAACCGCCTCTGATTTTCCTCCATCGTGTCTCGTTACATATTACGACCTAATTTGTGTATACGATTTTACATTAAGATTTCACGCACTTGTGCGTGGTGAGAAAAAAAAATGCACCAAATAAATACGAAGTAGAGTAAAGGACCCGGTTTTCGGCCACTTAAGACAAAATCCTATTTTTTGGACTCTTTACTTCCTATTTATTATCATTTCTTGTTCAAATCATGAAGTAAATATTATTATTATTTAAACAAAAAAAGAATCCCAGAAAAAAATCACGAATTGCCATGACAATATTCATTTCAATTTTCACTGTTTTGGAGCCGGTTATCGGCATAGCGAACCAGTTTTCGGACGCATGTACAAAGTCAATAGGAAGTGCTCGCGTGCGCCATGCGTTTCCGCGCTGATGTATAGCACAAGCGGGCGGAGCAGATATCCCACGCCGGAGCTCCCGGGTGCTCGCGTGGCCGAAGACAGGCACAGCGGTGATCGGCAATTGGAATCTGAATTAGACGGACATATCGTGTGTGCGTCGCAGTGTGCGGCTGCATTGATTTAATACATGCGATGAGATACTTTTGAGCTTGCGACTAGCACAAAATCGGGCTCTAAATCTGAAAAATACTTGAAATAAAGCTCATTTTATGGTACCCATATTTCTTACAGACACGCGTAAGATACTCGATTTTTCAGATTCGGGTAGCGGGACCGCCGATTACATCGCTAAAATGTGATATTTTAGGATATATTTTTCATTGCAAATGTGGTTCTTCAGTGACACTGGCATGGTATGGTATGTGTGGGATATGTGTTGTGCTATTATGCCATGTATTTTAATGTGATTTTACCATGCATCCAACCAATCGGCCGAAAACTGGAGCTGTCCGATTACCGGCTCCTTTACTCTAAGATGGTGGGTTGCGGGCAGGCGCACGCCTGTGTGCAGTTATCTTGACCTACCATAATGTCTCAGATCATCATTACGGTAGATAACTTCACACAGGCGCGCGCCCGCCCGCAACCCACCATCGGTATGTACTTGTATTGTGCAGCGGTTTGCCGTGAAACCTGTGAAAAAGTGTATACTAATATCTTCTTCTTCTTCTTCTTCAGTTGACATGATCGAGTATAGTCCTCTTTGTAGAGTAAAGTCGTACGATTATCCGAAAAATACTCCAAAAATAACAAGAAAATTGACAAGTCATAAACATAACGAATTTCAACTCATGATCTTTATTTGGACATTTAATGAATGTTTACTTCATTTTGGGTATGTTTTAGTAGGGTTTCTCCACGCCGGAGTTACGGGTTAAATTTTGGATAGGTCTAGGTCTAGACTAGACCGAAAGCTTCAGTCTCTATAATCGTCGGTTGTTCCACTGAGACTACGTCTGGCTCCACTAGACCTCGGTTATAGGGACTGAATGACTGCCTATGCCAGCCCGTGTTGAAGTTATCACGGCTAGATTTTAGCCGTTAGGCCCCTCCCACAAACATGACAAACTTGCCACGGCCGTATTGTTATGCCCCCAAAATCCCCCAAAATGTCATTTTACCTCGTTCATATCCATTTTTAAATTAGGCCTAGGCTATAATATATCGGTTCCACTTACTATCTTGATTGATATAATCCGTTTAATGGTCCCTTTTAAGGAAATTATGGGTCAAAATCGACATCCATGTTGAAAATCTTGCAAGCCCCCGTTAAACTCTCGCTGCCGTCAATCTTATCCCTTCTAGTCTACGCCGAAGGCAAAATGATTATGAAGGAAAAACTGTGCGCCATCTACACGTTCGTAATGGCGTTATCACAGTTTTTTCCTTCATAATCATTTTGCCTTCGGCGTAGACTAGAAGGGATAAGATTGACGGCAGCGAGAGTTTAACACGGCTTGCAAGATTTTCAACATGGATGTCGATTTTGACCCATAATTTCCTTAAAAGGGACCATTAAACGGATTATATCAATCAAGATAGTAAGTGGAACCGATATATTATAGCCTAGGCCTAATTTAAAAATGGATATGAACAAGGTAAAATGACATTTTGGGGGATTTTGGGGGCATAACAATACGGCCGTGGCAAGTTTGTCATGTTTGTGGGAGGGGCCTAACGGCTAAAATCTAGCCGTGATAACTTCAACACGGGCTGGCATAGGCAGTCATTCAGTCCCTATAACCGAGGTCTAGTGGAGCCAGACGTAGTCTCAGTGGAACAACCGACGATTATAGAGACTGAAGCTTTCGGTCTAGGTCTAGACTACTAGGTGTCTGTCAGGCGCCAGCCATTTTACATTTTTAGGTGTCATCAATCGTCACTAAAGTTCTGATTTTGAGTAAAATCAGTGGAGTTTTGTACAGTGGTGTTTGAAATGTTGAGAATCAATAGCACAGCTTTTAATACACAGCCAGGATAGTAATGCACCTCTGTGTGACTTAACCCAAACAAGAGAAGAAGACTGCATTGCAGAACTTCAGCGTGCACATTATCAAACGTGTGGGACTGTACACAAAGACATGCATGCATATTGTTCAAAATAGGACACATTTAAGCTCATTTTAAGTTGAAATGGACTACTAATCCATTTCATATTGACGCCACACTCATATCTAATTCTTATTTCTGTACATTAGCTTTCTCAAATTGCAAATAATTAATATCAAAGGGGAAATACATGCTTTACTTACCAGCGAAAGCGGATAAGAATGACAATGTCGTTAGTCTGCAAACCAGACTCGACTGTGATTTTCACACAGCTCACAGCCTAGCCAGGCCCACTGATATGTACGGAGATCAGTGGCCAGGCCACACGTAGACTACGTTGTTGTTGTTTGCGTTTAGATGGCGCTCTTCAATCTTGACAGATTATCTGCGCCACGGCGTTCCTCATCTTTCCGAACTTGAGCTCAGATCATGGCTCACTTTTACTGATGGGGGGTCTGTCTTTCCAGACTTCTGTTTTCGAGTTAAGAGTTGGCTCACCGTGTGTCTCAGCGAAGTACTTCTGTGCACGATTAATTATTTCCCTTCACCATTTAGTCGTGCATTTTCATCATAAGGAATTAAGGATGTCATCCTTATGATTTTGATACCTTTTGATACTGATGATATTAAAACATTTCAAATCTGTTTGTCACTCTTTAATTTAATCTAAAAGGACTCTAAAATCCGATAAATTCCCTAATAATTTTACTAAATCTAACATATTACATTTCAATCGTCTTTGCATTGTCCTTCTTTCTCTTTCATAATTCTTGAATTGTAGTAACAAATGCTCTATAGTTTCTAAAACCTTATAATGTATACATACATAGTCCATATTCATGTTGATTAATAATGTGCTGATAATAATTTAATTTGCATTTCCCTAGTCCCAATAATGATGTATTATTACTTCCTCCTTTCTATTAAAACCTTGGATATTTTCCTCTTTTTTCTCCGCTTTCAAGTTCAAGTTCATTTTTATTCAAAACCACAAAAACATAATATAATCTTTTACATAAAAAAGAGACTGGTAAAAGTACATTAATATGAGTTGGCCCGGGCGGGATGGAGCGGGTTAATCTCGGTAACTTTCTAAAGTATACGTGAAGGACCGCTACTAGTATTCATGAACCAAAAGGGGATCAACCAATATTCATAAAAAGGCATAAATTCCGTTATTCGTCATCTAGGACCGCTATTTATAATGCGAGATGAGGGCCGGGATTAGAGTCGCTAATTCATAATTCACGTAGCGATCTTCTTCTCATATTATGAATAGCGACCCTCTTCGTCGATTTATAACGCAGCGGTCCTTATGAATAATGACCCTTATTGATAATGATCCTTTTCTCAAATTATGAATATAGCTGCCCTTATGAATAGCGGTCCTTATGAATAGCGAGTGGACCCCAAGGATGGAGCTACCTAATAATAGGCCTTACCTCGGAGAACTTGAAATTGGCTTACTTTGATAAAGGACCGGCCTGCCTATGAAATCGTTTAAAGGTAATTAATACAAAGTTTTGGTATGGCCGGGGTCATGAAATTGTTTCAATTGAACATATTGGAAGCATACGCGATTTCACAATATTCAATGATCGTTGTCGCGGTTGAAATCGAATCTAAAGTGATGAAATTATAAATGATAAACTCTTTATATGTTGTAAAGCTCCCTCTCAAGACTGATATTACTTTAGCTTTAAAACAATGTTTCTTGACTACAACCAAACGATTTGCTATTCCCGTTTAAAAATTATATATCAGAACTGCATATCCTGAGATTTTTATGGTCGCAGCTATACCATGGAATGACCTTAGGTGCTATTTGAAATCTTTGAAATTGACAGGGAGCACCGGTAAATTATTGATTGTTCAACTTCTCGAAAGCAGAAGTGTTATAGGGGCTAGATTTTCAAGTGCTTATAATACATCCACAGGGGTATCCAAATATATCAACATTTTAAAGAAATACTATCCATCAAATTTTCAAAATTTCTCAAAACTTTGCATTATCTTTAATAATTACACTGTCGCTCATAAAGGTGGAATATATTTTTTTTATCCCAATTTATGGAATTATTTTAAAAATTATTTAAAAATAATAGATGTAGATAATAGTATACATTCTCAAATTGTATTGAATAATAATTTGCCAATGTGTGTTTTGCGTGACTTCTAAAGCACGTGTATGCTACTATGCTTATCAACTAGGGGACCTATGCCCTTAAGTCATTAATGACAGTAATGAGAATTAATGCCCCACAAAAGGGCACTAATATAGCACATCGACGCGGTTTTGATCCTGGGGCCTCACAGTTACGAGGCCATTGCTTTGTCACTGAACCATGACTGTACGCAGCGGGGGCTAGGGTAGGGGGCAGTTTCCATAAATAAATAAAAAATTAAAAAATGCAATAAATTTTCAATAACTTATTGCATTTTACCCCGGTTCCCAACATAAAAAAATCTTCTGTGTGCCCATGCCTTGAGCCATAATGCATGGCCGTCCAGAGGATTTGTTAATGTTGGGGACCGGGGTAAAATGCAATAAATTATTGAAAATTTATTGCATTTTCTGTGTGTTTTTTTATTACTATCATTTATGACTTGAGGGCGTAAGTCCCCTAGTTAATAAGCATAGTAGCCTACATAAGCTTTAGCAGTCCCGCAAAACGCATATTGGCAAATTATTATTCAATAAAATCTGAGAATGTATACTATTATCTAGATCTATTATTTTTAAATAATTTTTAAAATAATTCCATGAATTGGGATAAAACTAAAATATTCCACCTTTATGAGCGACAGTGTATATAGGCTATAACTTTTATAAGGTCTAAATTATTCCATTGTTTAAAAATTACTTTGAAAACCATCTCTAGCAGGTTAAGTTCTTATTCAACAAAATTATTTGGATTTGAAGCGCAACAGACGTTATGCAATTTTATTGATGGTTATATATATAGTTATTATCTTTGCATCTCTCCCTCTTCCCTCTGAACATGTTATTCTTTCAAATTGGTTCTGACTATGTGCATAAAGCCGGGATATAGGTGTTATATTCTTTAGAAGAAGATTTAATTTTATAATTTTATGAATATCTTCAACACTTTCATTTCTACTATCTTAAAAGCAAAAGTTGAACTTTAGGCCTACCCACTTGAAAGTGTATTAAACAAAGTTCAAAGTTCATAGTTCATTTTATTTCTTCTTTCACAAACATTTGTACATAGAATTTCAATTAAAGTAACTGGAACAGCAGATTATCAATATAACAAACATAATTTGAAGCTCAATAGTAATGTTCAACATACAACTCTTGTTATTAACTAAAGAAATTCTATAAAAAAGTTACTTATGTAAGATCATGTTCTGTACATAAAAGAAAGAGGAGACCTTATAGAAGCTGGGCTTGTTAGAGCAAGGTCCCCAAACAGAATATAATACCTGAATGCTTTAATTTCTTTGAAGAAAAAAATACTTAACAACTAAACTACCTTAACAGACTAGAAGCAATTACATATGGGAAATATTTACAAAAGAGATAGATTGACGTATTATGAGAAGGAGAAAATGGGAAGATATATACATAAGGATGCTGAGCGAAAGCGCAAAAAAATGTGTGCTGAATTGAAATAAATACCACTCTGGATTTTTGGGAAGAGGGGTGTGATTACCGGAGGTGGGACGTGTCTCCTTATCCTACATATTCAATATAAAAATTGCACCCTATAATTATGATTAACTGACTGAAAAAATTAACAACCGTAAAAGGTGTTTCATTTGATTTAGAATGACTAATGTATGTTGGAATGTGACGTGGACCTGCTATCGACAAGGACACAGAACTAAGCAAACAAATCGACGTTTTGACGTCGTGTTCTGCCTCGAGTTCTCTCTCTCCATCTCCGTCTCCCCCTCTACACCCCCCTCTCTCTCTCTCTCTCTCTCTCTCTCTCTCTCTCTCTCTCTCTCTCTCTCTCTCTCGCTCTTTGTAATTAAGAGTAATTGGGTCCGGTTTCTTCAAGGTTTATGACAAATTAATGAAATTCTAATGCCTAAACAACACTTATCTACGAAGGATGAAATTGGATAAGGACATAACATTATCTTTTTACAGCAACCGTAATAATCCAAATTAAGTGCACACAGAGCATAATCTTTATCCACACGCACTAATTATGTTCTTGTCATAGCCTATATAACATGCAAACATATTGTACAAACATGTCCACTATAAATATTCATGTGTGACCCTTCCTTCTACATTCGTAGGCGGGTCCAGGGAATGGGTGCGGGCTGGGGTTTGAAATGCCATATTTATATTATAGGGGAGAAAAGAGCATAAGATAAATTATTGGGGAAGGTATTAAAGCCTCGGTCACAAATGCCATTACGAACTGCTACGAACGCCGTACGAACAATTTTCAGACAATGGAAGTTCGGGAAGACAATGGAAAAACAAGGAGATTCGTCCGAAATTATCGTTCGTACGAACCTTTGTGACCGTAGCATCAGGCGACACCCCTCCGATCCCCTTTCGGAGCATCAGTAGGACGAGCGGAACTCTCCAAATCATGCTCCATAGAAGAAAAGAAAAAATAAATACAGTCAGGAAATATTTTTGCCCCCCCCCCCCACTTCGGACAATCTTTGACCCGCCCCTACCAGATTTTGTCTCCCACGTCCTTAATTAAGCAAAGAAAACTACAGAATGTGTATACGCAACTCTTTAAACAACAACTAAACTTGCTTAAACGAGATCGAGTTTTATTGGTCTTTATTGGGCTAGTCAGAGCAAACATCCTTTCGAGACTTTGGACCTCAAAAGTAAACTTAGCACCGAACCCAAACTATTTATAAGAATTCAACATCTTCCATGTAATACTCATTTGGAATTTAGTTCTGTCGCAATATAGTCGTATAGTTGTTTCATATTATATTCTTCTTGTGAGGGTAACCATTTCAGCTGTTCATTATGGCTCGGAAAGGAGTCCTTCCCATCCTCTTGCTTGTGTTGACTGTGGTCTCATGCATCTTTGGTGCCCCAGCAAAACGTAAGTTTAAGTTATTTTTATGTTTTTTTAATGATTTTTACACGGAAGTTGATATACATTTGAGGGAAACAATACACAAAGACTCTATCATTATACTTCAGGTCTGAATGCGTAAGTTATCAACGTGGGGGGGGGGGGGGTGGTGGGGGTGAGAACAGGGGATATTCACTTCTTTCGATCAGAAGAAAGAGTCCTCCATACTGTTAAACTTTCCTTATTTAATTAAATGGGAAAATACATATGGAAAAGGAAAGGAATACACAGTAACCTATAGTTGGTATATAACATTACGGGCTAGACGGGAGGGAGCAGACGAAACACTGAGAAAATGTTATATAGCGCTGTTTAGCAGATTTGCTTAATAAATTATGGATACTACTGTATGGTGACATGGTTGTAAGAGAGCGCGTGTTAGTATAAATGGACAGAGGAATTAGGTAAAAAAAAATAGAATGTTATTTCCATGCAAACCATTGTACGATAAAGCCCATAATGTCTACAGATCTGTTCAAGGAGCACGCGTTTTTATTTGTCTTTCGTTTTGCCTTGCCCCTCTTATATACTTCCTTTCACTTTTAGTTTCTTCATATTTTGTCCATGGCAATACCTTTTTTTACAATTCTTTCACAATGACACATGTTTTGTTAGCATTTATTGTTTTATCATAATTACCATGGTAATGGTGCTGAATTCACCAATTAAACCATAGGCCTAATGATCAATGTTGTATCCACTACAGAGTGAAGCCGGTGTCCGTCGTCCCTGTATATAGAAGGATAAACAATAAGTACAAAATACACCCTGAGATGGATGTACATTACGTAGGACAGCCCCTTTTAGTACCCCCCCCCCCCCACCCGACCCTCAATCCTATTTAGAGGTCTAGGCAGATTCCGTTCTACTGTTCTGTTTGGCAAAGGGTTAGTTTTGCGTACGTCACGTCTCTCGTCTGTTCAGAACCAGAAGGGCGTTAACTCTGTGTATAAAACAAATATGGGCTCTTCTGGCTCTAAACAGACGCTCTGATAATTAGGATTACAGATAAATCTTCTTTTATTTTGTTTTCTTCTTTGGGACAGAAGATGTACCTCCTCAAGCAAAGAGTGTTGATGTACCATCTCATATCACGAAGGTAAGTAAACTACTTGTTTTGGGGGTATTATTATTACCATGATTTCTAAAATTAAGCTCAACGAAGTTATCCTTTGTCCAGTCAAGCTCATTTCCTTTATTATGATAATTATTTTATAAATAATATCATGTCAGTGACACATGTTTTTAGCGAAATTTGTCATGAGGTATAGTTGAAAACATAGCATCTATAATGTACTAAGCAAAAGCCATTGTATGCCATTGACCATATAAGACTCTCTAATACTAACACTTGAGATGAAGTTCTCCGTTTTCTCTTTTGACAACCCTATTTCATCTTTTTTTTTCTTGTCTTCTCGCTGTTTTTGCTTACTTTCGATTCTATTTCTTAAAAGTTATTACTAACCTTCTTCCAAGTTTTAGACAACCCATCCGTATATCACTGTCCTGAGGGGGCGGGGGCCGGGGGTCTTCATCTAAGTACAGAATATTGTCATGTTGATGAAGGTATGCCCATCATTAACACAGTTCTGTTAACGCTTTACCAACCTCGAAAAATACTGAGTGACAAATGTCCTTCTAATCATTGAGTCAAACATAGCCCTGGCTGAATCTAAGATCACGTTTACCGAAAGAAAACTTAGAAATGAGCAGACTAACTTCCTCTTTTACACCTGATTGTGTGTCTTTTTTAAGAGAGAGAGAGAAGAAGAAGGAAGTAAGGCTGAACATATCGTCAGGTTTAAACTTTAGTAAAGTACGGGTCCATAAGTATAAAGTACATGAAGAGTACCGAAGCTGTGACGTCATAAAAGTCTATTTTTGGAATTTCTCCATTTTTTCTTCATTTTCCGAAAGAGCATCAAAAATAATGTCCAAATGTCGAAAACCAATTTAATATATTAGGTATTGATTGAGATATGATCATCTGAATGAATATATTTCCTATAGGAACTCAGTGTTATATGCTCTGGCTCCTAATGGTTAGGAGCCATAGCATATAACACTGAGTTCCCATAGGTAATCTTTTTATTCAGATGGTCATATCTCAGCTAATACTTAGAATATTTAATTGGTTTTCGACATTTGGACATTATTTTGTATACTCTTTCGGAATATGAAGAAAAAATTGAGAAATTCTAAAAATAGATTTTTGATGACGTCACACTTCACCACTCAAACTTGGAATCAGTTTGTCTAATAATTGCCTCTTGCGGCACTTGTATGCAAGTGTTGGTCAATGAAATGGATTTGAATGGAGGTTTTCAACAATCACAAAATAACCTTTTTTTTTCCTTCTCTTATCTCTTATTTCACAGGGAGATGTGATGTTGCTCAAAGAAAAGGTGAGTAAAGCTTTCAGCACAAACTATTATTGGAAACCTCACCCAAATAATAAGTGTAGGTATTTGGAAAAAAATGAGATGTATTCCTGCCCTTTGATGCACAATATACCTTACGAAACGTATAAGCGATATATAAATGAAAATATTCTGTGCATAATGAGATGCCTTTTAGCATGACATGGGCACAGCCTTTTTCTTGGAAATTTGACGTACCAGTTGAAGTTGTACATGTATCATGCATCGAGCTTTAGTTGGAAAGACTTTTCAAATCAATCAACAAAACTTTACTTTTCATTGAGGAAAATCATAGCTAATGAGATAGAAATCATGACAAATATATAACATTGTAGAAATTGTAACTCATTCATTTAAAAATGATAAAATATAGCAGTTGACAAATCTATTTCATTTATGCGGAACCTTCATCCCAGAAGAGAACCAACTTATTCATGCAATTTATTTTCTGACAATAATTTTTGTAGTACATAGGATAATAGCAGGTGAATGAAATGCTTCATCACTACACAAATCTGGGAAGGAAGCATCCATAAATTTGAATATATTTAGTTGATAGCAGACAACAAAAAAGAATTCATTAGAGAAATAGTAAATACTCAACAGTTACCACGGTTACTCCTTTTCGACGAACGGATTCAATCACACGATTGCAAATACCAGCATTGGCGCATTCTTTATTTGTCTTATTATTTCGGGAAAGGTGACCCGTTCGTTTGGCATGGCATTCCCATCCTACGCCAAATAGTTTCCTAAGTCAAATCAGAACTCTATACAACACCGTGAGACAAAGACAAACATCAATCTTCGGGGTACCTGTGTCTATAACGAGTCCCCTTCATTATGGTTCGCTGTATGTAATAGCGATGTAATTTTAGAGATCATTTTGCAGACATGTCTACTACGTCCTGAGCATCAAACATGTCAGACTTACCTGTTAGTAGTCCCATCAATGGGGTAGAGTCAGTCCATTGAGGGGGCATAGGTTATACTCGGGAAATGACTTGCCAATTCTTATTAAGGCCATAAATGAGGGGTGAATGGTCCCGGTGTCTTCTTTTCTTGTACTTTCCCCTTCTTCCTTTGCCTTTCTGTCTTTTTCTCTTGTGTTTATTTACCTTTCCTTTTTTATTCGATTCGATGGGGGGGGGGGGGGGGGCAGTGCCCCCGTGATCCCGTAGCTACACCGCTGAGTCATTTTGTCCCTTATTATCTTTCTCGTTTATGTTTATCTTGTTTCTTCTCTCAATAATTCATCCTCAGCTGAAGGAACTAGAAGCAGACGTAAGTATTTACATTATTCCTTTTTTTACTTGTTAGTTTCTATTTTTATCTCAGATCTAGATTATAAAAAGACGTACAGACTAAAGTTGTTAGCTAAAATATAAATGGTTTTAAAGACTATAGCATTTCATTATTTTTTTTTCTCCATATCATGGGCAGTAGTCAAACATCTCCTTTTAATGACATGCTGAAAAGATAACTAATACAATTTGGTTATATAATTATAGAAGCTTTTAATTATAACTGAAAATTAACTTTACCTTATAACTAATATTTCAGATAAGTTTTTTCTTTCTTTCTCTCTGTACAGCATGCAGAGACATTCGGAGTGTTTTCATTTTCTTAACATAAGTATCCCTACTTGTCAGATAGGTTATTTTATATTTGTTCGTAATGAAATCCAAGAACCCCACTCACGTCACCCCGATTAAATTCAGTCTGTTGATTCACTGCGAGATTAAACTCGGTGATTTGCACTGATTACACCTTAATGACGTATATATACAGTTGCGATAACGGAATTGTGCATGCATTGCATTTGTTTCTCTTAGTTTTGTCGTGATGTTTCTTTGTCTCCTTTCGTGATGTGACTTGAGTAAACATATTTACCCCTGGAATTGCGATTTAATTCGTTTGGTAAATAATGATTCCATTCCTGTTTGTCACATTAGAGAACTTGAGGCACCCTTCTAGTTGTTCACGATTAAAAGAATATAAACGTATCTGTGTGTGTGTGTTTTTTTATACACGTGTGTGGATTCCTGATAAAGGTGCTCTTCGTGGTTGGTAATTTTTAAAATGTAAACGTTTCTTCAGCGTTTCTATTGATTGTGCGTCACCTTCTAGATATCACAACCAAAGCTAAATATGCGTTACAATTAAATTACCCAAATTTAGTCCAATCATAGCAACACAATTAGATGAGAAGAAGAGAAAAGTTAATACATTCTTGATATTCGTTACGATTCTTTTGCATGAAATATGAAACATGATTATATCTACACAATCAGATGCCTTTGCTTTCGGGGATTAGTCATCTATAATGTACACTTTAAATTAAAGTATAGGATTTCCCGGCCAAATTCGCAAGTTTGTCATTCAAATTCATGTGTCTTGCGTTCAAATTCGACGGTTTTAGTGCTGTCGAATATATCTAGGGTTTATATTCCTTTTTCTAGATTTCAAATCTATGAAGTTTTCGTTAGAATCTATGTATGTTTCATTCCAATTAATGAACAAAGTGCTTCTTTCGCTATTTGGTCATTCGATTTAGCGCAACACGATTTTCTGACATCTCGACGGTGTACTTCAAGCATTCTAATTCATTTGTAGCATTCAAATTAGCACTTTGTGCACTCAAATTAATGATCAATATACATTTCTCGTTTATTAAACACTTTTTATAGCTCATTCTTTTCTTTCAAGATCGTTTTTCATGTGTATTTCATCCTATTTTATTTTCTTGCATTTATACTCTTTATATACTTTTAGATTTATCAGATATTCATCAGCCTTTAAGTTTGATTGTTAAAAAAAAAAGACTTACATCTACGGACTTAATGGTCTCAATATTTGTGTAAATTTTCATGTAAGGAAGTTGTTTGTCTTGTGTTTCATCATATATTTATCACAATTTCATTATGGAGGAAGGGTACAATATTGTGACTGGGGTAGGTGTTTTTGTATCCCCACTTTTCCGGGGTATATGAGCATGTCCGTTCAGAGATACCATATCCCTTGATTTCGCTCCTTCTTTACCTAATGTCTGACTACAAACATAATTATGCTTTGTCCTCAAAATTAATAAATTGAATAACAGAAAAGACCCCAATGGCAAATTATGTATTTAATTGCATTTTTTTTAAAGCTGTAAACGTGTGTTGCATTTCTTCCCCCTAACATTCCTAACTTGAATAAACATAATTCGAATACGAATGGCAGGTGTTAATTTGAATGGTAAAAATGACGCCTCGACAAGTGACGATTAATTTGAATGCTAGTTGAGCAGTTTTTAAATTGAATGACAGATCTATGAAATCCTTCGACCAAAATCCTAAATTAAATACAAATCGGGAAAATTGAAAGATAATTGGCATGGCAAAGCCGATCTGCGCTACTCGCGAATTTGGCCGGGAAATCCTATACTAACACGAGAGTTGTTAGTTGAATGGAAACGTTGATAGTTTGATACCGTATACCCAAGTACACAACCTACGAACAAAGTTCGCACACCTTTTCACTTAACGTTTATACGAGCCAGAATGAGAAGGCCTCTCGAAACATATTTATTCGTCTATTTTTTTTACAAAACTTTATCAGTTAGATCGGGGCAGCGCCAGGAGCGTCACAACGTGACGGACATGTGCGCTATATTAAGAAGCCACCATTATCAGGTGGGCTGTATGACGTACAGACCACCTTATAATTTCGTTAGAATTGCCTTTATTTATTTATTTATTATTATTATATATTTTTCTTATTTCTAACCACTTTTTTGTTGGCAAGATAACTTGGAAATGGCTCAATTAAATGCCTTGAAATTTGGCACACATATGAATAGGCATATGTACAAAGCACAGTAACGTTTTCAACATTGATTTTCACTGATGACGTCATCTAGGCGCCATTTTGTAAAATTTTACGAAAATCAACTCATGATCATATCTTCATAACCAAAAGGTATTTCTCATTCATATTTATTATGATCAAGGTCAATATCCGTCCGGTCAATTTCAGGTCAAATAACGCGCGCGTGCGCGTACGTCCGCGCGTCAATGCGCGCGCAAAATTTTAAAATGCTCAAAATCATTTTGCATACGTTTTAGGCCATTCTAAGCATTTTATAAAAAATTGCTCACACGCGCATGCGCGCGCGTTTTCGCGCGTAAAAGTATTACACAACATAGAATCGCCATTTTTTTCTTTCATAATATTCCACATATTTTTACAAACAAATTGATCTCTTAATGACTATTAATAACGGAATGATCGACCGTTTAACATAAATTTCAGTGCGCGCAAGCTCTTGTAATACATAGCATATATGGGCAAAAACATGCCTATACAAAATCCATTGTAGCTCTTTAGGATGCAAGGTGACCCCAATTTGTTTTCATATTTTAATACAGTATGATTCGGAGATATTGTTTCATGTCTCATTCGACCCTCAATTAACTCATGACGTCATCACAATGGCCTCCGAACTCAATACAAGACTGTAATAAAAATTCCAATTTGCATATTATGACGTCAGCATATTTATGGAAAATTGATTGAATCTCTGTAAATATTGATCGATTTTCTTCTAAATTTTGATATGTTCTAGCTGAGACAATTTTCTACAAATGCAATTGCTATTATTTTTCATTTTGACAAAGGCATGGCGTATTTTTGCGATTAAAGGAGGCATGTCAATTTTTTACATTTTGCGTGTATTCTCTATGGGATATGACTTTTTCTCAAAACTCTATTTTACATTCCCGTCTTTCGCGAGCAATATCTACGTCGTTTTAGCTTCGTTTACGCTGAACTTCGAGTATGTTGTAGATGAGACAAAAAGCTATCTCAAATGTACCCTTTATTTTGTCTCAATTTTTTGTTGGATCAGCCCACCTATACTTGTTCCAAACAAGTATTACAAATCTAGTTATTATTATTATTATTACAAAAACGGGTGATATACTCTTTTGTTAGGGGGAGGGGGCCAAAAAGCGAAATTAATCAAAATGTATTCATCACATTTTAAACACGTCGTTGGTAATTTTAATTACATGTACATTGCCGTTTGACTTAACTTGATTGTATTTGTTATTACAGTCTTGTATACGACTTTCATCAAATATGGAAACGCACTCCATGAAATTAAATTGTTATCACTTTATCAGTTAGACCAGCTCGAACCCCAGGTTCCTGTAGAAACGACAGGCGACGACGATGAAGACGATGCTGACATTGAACCAGTCGATGAAACCGACGAAGAGGAGGAGATTGCACGACCACCGGTTGAGACGGTGCCAGACATTCCAGCACCAGTCGAACAACAGCCACCCGAGAGTGTACCCGCCAAACACGAAATGGAATCCGATCTCGTCATCGAACATCCGGAGGAGGCGAAGGATGAGGGCTTGGTGGGAGAAGGAGGCGCGCAAGATGACGGCGTAGAAACTGATGGCGAGTGGGGAGAAGAAGAGGCGGTGGATGAAGGCATCATGCCGTATCGCGACCCTGTAGATGATGACCTGTATCTGAGGAAACTTATTGTTCAGGTCAGTACAGTTGCGTAGCTAGCGGGGCAACCGCTAGCACCCAACAATCGAATGGCAGAACAACATTATGATAGAAGGAGAGAGAGAGAGAGATAGAGATAGAGAGAGAGAGAGAGAGAGAGAGAAAGAGAGAGAGAAAGAGAGAGAGAGAGAGAGAGGGGGGAGGGGAGGGAGAATGGAAGAGGAGCGCGAACAAAAATATAGGACCTCTCCCAAACACATTCCCTAATCGGTTGCTTTGTAAACTCGCATTTCATCGCCTAATATATAGGAACGGTGTCCCTCCCCTGTTTCTTTATTTTACTTTCTCTCGCTTTCAAGTTCATTTCAGTCTTTTCAGATTAATAAATTCGATTCGGGGGTGGATATTCCCCAAGTCCCTCGTAGTTCTGCCACCGAGTAAAGAACGAAACTTGCATAATTATCTTAGAAATGTAACAATACATTGCGCACAGTTTCAGATGAGTACTTGTTACAGCCTGTCTTCCCAAAAATGTCCCAAAACAAAAAAATTAGGATGAGAGATTTAATTATTTATGCATCCTCTGTAACTTTTCTAATCAGCTGATCTTGTATTATATATAATGGGCACTCATCCATAATCTATTTAAGCATTAAGGTTTTCTTCACGTTATTTTCACGAAGTGACGGTAGTGAAATAAAATTGCATTCACTTTGCGTGACGATTTTCCTCACATGTCAGAGATGTTGAAAAAAGAGCGAATGCGAAACTATATATGCTCCGTTCTTTAGGGAAGTTCGGTCTTTCACATGAAGATCTGATTACTATTTGTATTGGCTATATTCGCCCAATCCTTGAATATGCTACTCAAGTTTGGAGCGGAGGCCTCACTAGTGCACAAAAACAACGCATAGAAAGACTACAAAAACGTGCATTGAGAATTATCTTTAGAAAGGATTACCATAGTTACGCAAACGCTCTTATTAAATCGAAATTACAAACATTGGAAAGTCGTCGAAATGACTTATGTGTTACCTTCTTTAAAAAAACTCTATCATGCACAGACCAGTTCAAACAATTTATACCCCAAAGAGCACACAATAGAACTTTGCGAAGAACTAACAAGATTCCTGAACCCAGGTGCAAAACTAAACGTATGCAGAATAGCCCAATCCCAGATTTGATCCGTTTGTATAACAAAAGTTTTTTATGATTGTATTTAATATACTTTGAAACAAATTGAATTGTCAAATTGCAATTTCATATTCCTTTGTATATAATTAATTACCAAGTTTGTCAATGTATTTTTTATGACATGAATAATGCGATGCATATCTATATTTATATTTCAATATATCTAATGTTCACCTAATAATATTCATATTTGTCTTGCAATGTATCTTTGTATTTTATCAGCATGTACATAATTGTTCTCCCTCTCTGTCCATTTGTCCCCTTTCTCCCCCTCTCTCCCTCTATCTCTCTCTCTCTTTCTCTCTCTCTCCCTTTATCTCTCTTTCTTTCTCTCTCTCCTGCTTTCCTATCTCTCTTTCTTTTTTAACTCAAATTTTTAAATTGAAATATTGTATAAGATTAATGGTATATAGTATATACACGCTCTTCATAATTATGTAGATTGTAGAATAGAATAGAATAGAATTTATTGACTCATTCGACCCCCTTCTGGGGTATGAGAGTACAACACATGTACATGTCATGATAATGATACATAATAAAGAATACAAACATAGCTTAATAATACAAAGAATACAGAATACAAAAAAAAAAAAACAATATAAAAGTATAACGATAAATAGGAATGATCTAAACCTAGCCTATGCTAAACATAAATACAATATTATACAACAGTCAATATGGCAAGCATACATGAAAAGTGGAGATTACCACATGAACAATCTAAATACAAACATGAAGAAAAAGAAAGATAAAAACAAAACAAAACAAATGTATACTTGCTTTTTCCAGCAATTTACTAATGTGCAATTCAGTTACTCTTTACTGTGATATTTCTTGAAATGTATAATTGTCTTCACCATCAATGTTTTATTCATGCACAATTCAGTTACTTGTAACTGCGATACATGGAAATGAATCAATAAATACCATTTATCTATCTTCCTGAAAATAAGGACGAATATGTATATTTCCGTTGTCATGTTTTCTTGTACAGTAATTTATTTAAAATAGTAAAGTTTGCCCTCAAGTTGTAGGTATACGGTGCCATGTTAAAGACCGTCACCACTACTGGGCAAGAAGGGATTAGACCACACAGCGAGCCATCAAGGTCACTGTGACAAGTGGCTATCTCATTAACTCAGCTCTCATTTAACATAAGAAAAAGAGGATCATGGGGAACCAACAGGCACCGATTGGGGAAGTTTTCTATATAGAGGGAGCAAGTAGCTACAAGTATGGCAGTGTGCCTTTAAAAGAAAATAAATATCCGCTCTCTGGTAATTGTCGTCGTGGGGGAGTTCTCCTCGGGGGGAGTGGGGGGTAATTGTCATCGGGAGGTAGTAGTCCTCGGCGGGGGGGGGGGGGGTAATTGTTCTCGGGGGTAATTTTCCGGGGGATAATTGTCCTTGGGTTGTTTTTCGGGTGTAATTTTCAGGGGGTGATTTTCCAGGGGGTAATTGTCCTAGGGTAATAATAATTGCAGGGCCCTCCGGAAGAAAATAATTGATAAAGATAAGTCTTCCATGAGTAAACATAATTATTCATATTATTTGCTATAGCCTTCAAATTTGTTTCTTCTATATTCCAGGCTTTGACCGTTCTTTATCGGAAGGATGCTGATCGAATTGATACGATGCTACAGGGATACGAGAACCAACTGCTAGAGGATGACGTCTTTTCAGAAAATATCGCCCCTGCACCTCAAGGTATACTTGCCGGCTAGCTGTTCTATCGCAAATTCATTTATTCGCTCAAAAAGGTCATCCATGGAAAGGGGCAAAGACCTTAGCCCCGTATCCCTATCCCGGTATTGTGTTCGGATGTTATAACATAATATGTGTAGCCACTCCCATACCATTGAGCCGTTTAGATGTTGGTTACACCGTTTACCAAATATTAATAACAGATTCAAAGATGCTTAGAATGAAATTTGAATGCCCATGTTGTGATATGCATGAGTTTGGTGATGAATTCCATCAGGTTTTTGTGTATGTCCTTTTTCAGAAAAGAAAGAGAGATATATTTAGGTCGTAAAGTAATAGTTGAACGCCCTTGCACATTACACATGTTGAATTTATTTTTATATTCCGGTATAGGACAGCTGAAGAAATTAGTACTCTTCTAATAAAAAATAATAATGTCATGTTTTGCTGGTCTATAAAAATCAGAACAATCCAATCATAATGTCACACATAAAAAGGAATGTTACAATTCGAAGTTAATTAAGCTTCTTTTTTTTTTCTTACTACATATTATATTCCATTATGTTTTTGTTTGTCCTTTGGAAAGCAAAGAGTGATTTAGGTTTACCTTTTTAGAGACAATTATGCCGTATTTTGTTAGTCTGCATACATCTCAACAATCCAATCACATTTCTCACTTACATGTACAAAAATGAAAATTATAATTTGTTAGATATTAAAGCAGGACAATTACATTGTCTTAGCTGCGCGCATCTGACGCGAAAGCAACCTGAATCTAATTGAGAAGGCCTGAACCCCAAAAGGATCGCAAAGACCATTTACATGTTTATATATAATTATATCAAATGTTAAATGCATTTCGTTGTTCAATAAATAACATATATTCACCTCGAAATTCAGATTTTTCCCTTTTGCCACTATATTTCAACTTCGGCCTACGGCCTCGGTGAAATATTAACATCGCTCGCGGGGATATTCTGAATTCATCGGTTCATAATTATATATTTTGTTAAACGGTATAGAACGCCGGAGCATGCAATATTGGCCATGTATACAATATCTGACAAATTTGGAGGTTCTAACTTTTAAAGACATGTTGGCGTTGTATAATGTTAGTGACGAAAGATGTATAGTTCTATCACATCCATTGAAATACCCCGATTGCAGTAGTTCTAATGTGTATTTCTTTCAATAGATCTGAGACCAAATCCGGAAATGGGAGGACAGAAAATGGAAGCTAGTGTCTTTGCAGAACGACCTTTCACTAACGAAGAACTTCACCAAGAAGAAGGTATATACATGTATACGGCTGCCACATTGTCACCTTCACTCGTTTGTCCTCTGCCAATCAAATGCAATAATTTCAGTAGCTTAATGCAACTTGTAATTGCTTAGAATTCTTATAAAACGCGGCCACTAAATTGGAACGAAATCATGAGTAATAATAATAATAATAATAATAATAATAATAATAGGCCTACATTAAGTCTCAGACTGTCAATTTTCTGATGCTCCGCGGTAAGAATGTTGGCTTAGATAAATAGAATTCTAACATCTTTTAGGGTAACCATTCTCTTCTTTTTGTTCTGACCCCCCCCCCTACAGTTTTACAAGCTATGTCAGCAAAGAAAAAACAAGGTAAGTTTAATTGCTATAATTATTGGTCTTGTACAGTCTGATCTCGGTTGCGACAAAAGCGGTAGCACACTCTCTTTTAACTTACAAATCAAAACAAAATTAATAGGTTAATATATTTCCTTACAAATTTCTCTTTTACGGATATAGACAAAAGACTTTCCATTGAAATATAAAAAGCTATTTTCAGATATTAAAAAAATTGAAATGACTACTACTACTACTACTACTACTACTACTACTACTACTACTACTCCTACTACTACTACTACTACTACTACTACTACTACTACTACTACTACTACTACTGCTACTACTACTACAACTACTACTACTATTACTACTACTACTACTACTCTACTACTAGTACTACTTCTACTACTATTACTACTACTACTACTACTACTACTACTACTACTACTACTACTACTACTACTACTACTACTACTACTACTACTACTACTGTTACTACTACCACTACTACTACTACTACTACTACTAGTAATGTACATGCTACTACTACTATTACTACTTCTATTCTACTACTACTACTACTGTTACTACTACCACTAATACTAATACTCATAATCATAGTCACAATCATAATTATTTACTACTAGTATAATTTGTTTGTCTACTTATAATTATAAATATTACATTCATAATTATGATAAGTTTTTGTTACATTCTATTCTAAACACCTTTTGCAGACATGAACACTGCCGAACATGCTCTTCTTTTTGATATGCAAACATTTGAAGGTGAGGGAATAACTCTGGATGATCTCCTCAAAGATCTCGAGGACAAGAAGAAGAACCCCCAAAGTCAAGGACCTCTTATGGAACCACGAAATGGTATGATGATGAGCTACACTGTCTTCAAACAATAAAATCTTTTCAATTTAAGGAACAGAGTGAATTCTCCTGAACTCGAGGCTGCATTGAGAATAGAGGGGAGGGGCGCGCTTACACACAACGCGCCGACAATCAATTTTGCACTTTTGCATTTTTGTCTGCAGGACTCGAATCGACGCGCTTAACGGAAGTCATGAGAGCCAGATCGACGACGATTCGAAACCTCTATATGATAGTTTTGAAACTACCGGAGTGTTGATTTTTAGTTTAACAAATGATTTCATTGATTTTATTTAAACTAAATTTAATTAAGATTTAGATCAGAATTAATTTTGATCAGTAAGATTTAGAACCTGTATCCATTATTGCAGCCCAATAATTTGTATATCTTGTCATATGAAACAAAATTAATGTTATGTCTTAATGTTAACCTATATAATGATTTACTTTTTCATAAAAGCAATAGATGAAACTGACGAGGAAGAAGAGGCAATGTTTGGAGAGTACAAAGAGGACGTCGGAGGCTTAAACGACGTCGACAAGGAAGAAGAAGACCTAGCACTCTCCCTTCAGGATCTGCAGAAGACCAGCAATGAAGGCGTCAATGATGTGGAACATGAAGTCGACGATGATGAGGAGGATGCCGATGATTTGCTGATAGAGCTCATGTTGAACCTGAACACTTCACTGAAGAAACTCGAAGAGAATAAAGCCGCATTGCCCAAATAAAAACTTGATTTGTAAAATATTGCAAAATTCCTTATGACTGTTTCTTTAAGGTGAAATCCAACATTTATAATTTGGCATTTTGTTTTGAATGAAGTTGACTGGCTAATGTTTGAACGAAACCGAACAAACGGTACCAAAGTGATGAATGTTTTTAAAATTGATATCACTATACATATGGGAACTTCTGTTTTCGAATTTATAATGAATCTGTGACGTACTATAGATAACCCTTACATTCGCTCCTATGCACAAAATAGCTATCTTTACTCCAAAACAGAGCAGGATTTCTTTTAACTGGAAGACATTAAAAATAACATGCCACACTTCATATCCAAGAAAAAGGCCGTATGCAATTGTATGTGTGTGTGTATGGGGGGGGGGGGGGGCGGGCGGAGAGCCGGGGGGATAGATTGTAATGCACTTGGAGAAAATATTATTATTCTGTTTTTATTTACTAATGTAAAGCGCTTTGAGCATGTTTATGTAAAGGCGCTATATAAATATCAATATTTATGTATGTATGTATACTTAAGAGTAAAATGGAACATGTTTAATAGAATCGATCTTAATTTTAGAGCCGACAAGCACCCTCTAGAAGATTCACATAGATTAAATGATCTCATATTTCAAACATTCATAGCTTATCAGTTTCCTGGTATATTTTAAACTTTCAGCACCTATTTTAAATATATTTTAGCTTTCACACCAATCCACATTCCAATAATATTATTATTGGGAAGATTAGATCGCCCTTTGACCGTCCGATTTGTAAGGCCAATGGAGAAAAAGAACAATATTACAAACGTGCAATGTGTAAATGCAAGGCTACCTTTAGGAGCCCATGTACATCTTCTCTTAGGGTAGTTAGATGATTGCGCCTCTCCTTATTTATCAACTTATAGACGGATCAAAGACTGTTTTTTTATAATTAGAATCAAAACTCTCTCACTTTTGCCTTAGCGATTTGGGACCAGTTGACCCCTCCCCCTTCGTAGATACGTCGCTGTATCAAGGTTTGTTCAGATTATGTCCGTTATTTTTGTTGTTATTCTTCTATCAGTGCACGCATCGATCCCTAGTCCAGATTCAATCCGTTCGTTGTTTTAATTCTTCTATCGCACGCATCGATCCTACACACAGCGGGGTCTCTCCACTGATCGCGCGATCCCCCAAATGCCGTCTACAGTACTTTCAACGTTGAACTTGAAGTTGTGTTATTTTATCACTCAAATTTAGATTTTAGATTGTCATTTGAATGTTTTTTTTAAAGTAGTTTTAACCAGGAACATTATAGTCACATGCGCAATTTATTCACGTGTTGTTCCCGTTTTGCATAGTTGAAGTATTTTGCCATTTGTTATCATAATTTATTTCAAGAAAAATAAGAATTTCTTATTTTCCAAATAAACCTATTCATATATATAGTATAAAGTTAAAATGAATATACCGTGTTGTGCTTTGTGTCTTTTTGTACAACTTAGAGTACTTTGAAAATAGATAGAGGGGCGGGGGGGGGGGGGGGAGGGGTGGCCTGTACAATCACTCCCCCCCCCCCCCAATAATTCACCATCAAAACAAAAAAATGCAGAGAAAAATTAATGATGAGAGCCCGATGAGAGTAGTTAATGGTTATTACTCGCAAGATGACCATCAATATACACATTTTGCTATCTCATTTTCATAATACATAACAAAGTAAATGAGACAACCGTATATGAGACAAGAAAAAATTGAATTCTCGCTCATACGGCTTCATCAGGAATGATGAATTTATTCAATTTATTCAATCAGCAGCATCATAGAAATGCAGTGCGCCAAATGCAAAGCCGCAGCGTTAATAACCGATGTAGCAATCCCATGTGGGACCCACATGGGTCCCATATTCTCTGAAACATGGGCCCCATATGGAAAACTATCTGGGGCCCTAAGGCATCTGCACCCAAGAAGCATATGGGACCCATGATACGGGTAAACCAATATAAGACAGGTGGGACCCAGATGGGACCCATACCAAACTGGGCCCAAATGGGTATGCCCAGCTTAATCCCATCTGGTACCCATATTTTTTAACCCAGATATATCTCATGTGGATTAACCCAGATTTTCCCCATGAGGGTTAACCCAGATTTTCCCCATGTGTTACCCATATGGGCATATTAATATTCTACCCATAATTATGTGTACGCCTAGCTCATTCCCATCTGGGACCCATAAGGGCTGGCCCAGATAGATCCCATATGAGTTACTACACATTGGCCCCATATGGGATACATAATATGGGTTCCATTTAGCCCAGATGGCACAAGTGACCCAGATCATCCCCATATGGGCTTGCTACCTGGGAAAAGGGGAAAGGGGAAGAAACGGGCAGAAAAAAAAGGGAAGGGGGAAGAGAAAGGGAAGAAAGACAAGAGAAAGACGGTTTTGTCCAAATGGCAGCATGTAGGAGACGAAACTTTCAGTTTGTTCCCTGATTCATACTCAGTATCTATTTGTTTTATTGATTTCATCCATTTCTTTTTTATTTATATCTCTACATGTAAAACTTTTGAAGAGCTATTTTCCGAAGGAGCAAAATGTTTTGATAGCAGATGGAGATGATATACATTTTCCTCTATTTACCTTGAACAAAATTATTAACCTAAATTACGAGAGAAATTATGAACACATGCATCTTTTAATAACAATTTTCCATAGACACCTGAACAAAATCGGGTAAACAAAGAGTTCTTTCTTAAGTTACACACATGGATCTAGTGCCTCTTGAAAATAAGCTCTTTGTATGTACATAAAGAAGCAATACAACAGAATACCCCAGTTCGATATTTTTGAAAAAGATTATTATGTCACAACTTATTTTTGTTTTATTGAAAAGCTGATGTAGGCCTATGTATTGCATTCAAACGTAACAGGCATAAGATAGTTAAGGTGTTTTTGAAGGTTAGAATGTTATTGAGTTTGAAGTTTTGTTTATAAAACCCTTCAAATAATAATGCACCTTCTAAGACTGGTTATAGTTTTTGAAGAAGAGGTTGTGCTCTGGTCAGGGCCTTAGGGGAATATTATGCTTATATTTTAGAGCGTATCTGGTATGATATCTGGGTAAAGAAGGGGATAATGGAAATTTGTTGTTTGGTAGTTGGAACGTAAGTTTTATATTATGTTTTTAAGAAACAGACAGTTTGTATGAGATCAGGAGTGGAAATTTTCTGTCATTTTGAGAACCAAATTGTGCATCAGTGATATTCTGTTTCATTGAATTAAGTTTCCCGCAGAGAGGATTCAGTTGGTTTAATAAAAGAAGGAAGAGAGTCAAATGAAGAACCGAAAGCAATATGTTTTTCATTTACTAATGAGAACTATGTTTTTTTGAGATATCCTTACACAAAATATTGGAATGCCGGGGTTTTTCACGATGAATGTTGTTTGGAGACCAAACATCACCTATCTATCACCAGGAAATAAAGAATTTTCTGTCTAAATAAACCTTTCCTGGTTGCTTATTAATGCATTTGCCCACTGGTAACATATTTCCCGGCCAAATTCGCGAGTTTGTCATTCGAATTAATTTAATTTTGCATTTAAGTTAGCGCAGATCAGCTTTGCCATGCCAATTATCATTCAATTTTCCCGATTTTGTATTTAATTTAGGATTTTGGTCGAAGGATTTCATAGATCTGTCATTCAATTTAGAAACTGCTCAACTAGCATTCAAATTAATCGTCACTTGTCGAGGCGTCATTTTTATCATTCAAATTAACACCTGTCATTCGTATTCGAATTATGTTTATTCAAGTTAGGAATGTTAGGGGGAAGAAATGCAACACACGTTTACAGCTTTAAAAAAAATGCAATTAAATACATGATTTGCTATTGGGGTCTTTTCTGTTATTCAATTTATTAATTTTGAGGACTAAGCATAATTATGTTTGTAGTCAGACATTAGGTAAAGAAGGGCGAAATCAAGGGATATGGCATCTCTGAACGGACATGTTCATATACCCCGGAAAAATGGGGACACGAAAACACCTACCCCAGTCACAATATTGTACCCTTCCTCCATAATGAAATTGTGATAAATTTATGATAAAACACAAGACAAACAACTTCCTTACATGAAAATTTACACAAATATTGAGACCGTCAAGTCCGTAGATGTACAGTAAGTCTTTTTGTTTTAACAATCAAACTTAAAGGCTGATGAATATCTGATAAATCTAAAAGTATATAAAGAGTATAAATGCAAGGAAATAAAATAGGATGAAATACACATGAAAAAACGATCTTGAAAGAAAAAGAATGAGCTATAAAAAGTGTTTAAAAAACGAGAAATGTATATTGACCATTAATTTTAGTGCACAAAGTGCTAATTTGAATGCTACAAATGAATTAGAATGCTAAAAGTACACCGTCGCGATGTCAGAAAATCGTGTTGCGCTAAATCGAATGACCAAATAGCGAAAGAAGCAATTTGTTCATTAATTGGAATGAAACGTACATAGATTCTAACGAAAACTTCATAGATTTGAAATCTAGAAAAAGGAATATAAACCCGAGATATACCCGACAGCACTAAAACCGTCGAATTTGAACGCAATACAAATGAATTTGAATGACAAACTCGCGAATTTGGCCGGGAAATCCTATATACTCTCACAAGTTGATATCCCTCACCATTGGATTTTGTTTGGGGTAATGTCTAAATTTCGTTTAAACA
>JAVYIG010008028.1:5000-94157 GCA_035222895.1 Strongylocentrotus droebachiensis
AATGATTACCACCTTCTACTATATATAAATGTAGTATGTGATTATATTTTCTAGAATATATTTAAGTTAGTATTGTCTGTTTGGAGCCAGGGGAGAACAAATAATCAAATAATTCCTCTGGTTCTCAATAGAGAGATTAAATTATTTTACATTGTTATGTTATTTACTGTATGTTATTTGTAGTAATTTGTCTATGATATGTTAATGTATTGTTATATTTTATTCAAATGTCAGTCGTAAGACGATTTTAATGCCTTCATTTGATTTTGTGCATGACAATAAAGAAATTCAATTCAATTCAATCTTGTATCCTTGATAGGTAAAGAGTTAATAGTATGCGAGACAGCTAAACATGACTTCCAGGCAATAATTGAGACGATAGGAGGGCCGAGAGAGAAGGAGAGGTCGCAGGAATTACTACAGAGACTCCATATAGTTCCTGATCAGCCTTCGAGTAGAACATTAACGTTATCATCGTCTAACAGGATAAAAGACAGAGCCAAGGTAAGGAAGACGACGATGGTTTGGGCTTGAATGATATAAAAAACAAATCACATCATTTTGGAGCACTTTGGAGAAGAAGAAAAAAAATAATTTTATCAATTTGAACCTTCACTGACAATATGGTATGTCTTTAAGAAATGAAGAAAAAACATGTTGCATTTACCAAATACCAACATAGACTTCTCTTAAAACAAGACAAATTTATTTATTATTTTTGTATATTTTTAATGAGGGCATTTGCTGCTGTTTCTGTTGCATGATCCTCATCTAACCTGTCTATAAAGACCACCCAAGGGACAGGTGGTCTTTGTAGACAGCTTCCTTTTATAGTACATGTTTCAATGAGAAACCATTTTCAAGGGAAACAAAAATGTGGTCTTTGTTGACAGGTGGTCACTAACGCAGGTTTTACTAATTCCCTTTATTATGTTATCGTTCAAAATCCATGAATGAATAAATCTACATATATGTCTTTGTTTTTTATCATTGTGTTATATTTCACACCTTGTATTGTTTCCTATCAAATGCACATTTATTGGTGAAAATACCTTGAAAATAATAATAATAATAACTAGTTCTTATATAGCGCTTTTCAGGACCGTAGGCCCTCTCAAAGCGCAATACAGATATATATTATTACCCCGGTCATCGGATTCAGGCTTACCCGCACACAATGTATGCACATTCTCCACTCCCTGGGGAGCATTCCAGCCAGGCGTCATTTTTACAAGCGCACACTTGCTAATCTAACCACATTCGCTTTTGCATCCTACTGGGTACCCATTTAACATCTGGGTGGAGAGTGGCAAATGTAGATCAATGTCTTGCCAATGGACATTAGTGGCCATCTCACTATAATAATTTCTCTGTCTGAATCACTTCTTCAGGTTATATTTGGAACAGGTGATGCACTCAAGATTATAACCACCACGGCCAATGAGGCCTTCGTTCGAGCAGCTTCTAAACAGGTGTGTGATTATATTTCTTTCAAACTCCATAACAACATGATCATAATAATATACATGTAGCACAGCTACTATAAAAATGTACTCTACTCAGTCTACTGTGCTTTACAAAGTATTATATTATTACCATAGCTTCAAGGCTAAGACACGTAAGGCTAAGACACTCATGTATAAAGGAATCCTTCCTTCCAGTACCCATTTACTTCACCTGGGTGGAGAGTGGCAGATGTAGATTAATGTCTTGCCAAAGGGTGTAAGGTCCTTGACAGGGATTGGAACCGCATACCTTGTGATCTACAGTCTAATGGCTTATCCACTCGACCATGATACCTCTACATAGTTTGAGTTTATCGGTGTCTTGTATGAATTCAATGGAACATTATATATACATTATTGTATACAGCTCCTTGTGTCATGTTGCATTGTGACTACAAACCATTATGAAAGAAATTGCTATAATTATCACAAGATCTAAACTCATATATGGACATGAGAAATCTCTCTGACTAATATTACTAATAGTCGTTTGAAATGTAAAATCCATATTGTGCTGTGTTGTGGGTTTTTCAGATTGAGAAAGTTTCAAGATTCTCACTTTTCTAGACCGACAATTATTAAACCATGAATAATGCATTAAGTAAGAAGAAAATAAAACAATGTCCATTTTACATTCTTAAAGATAAAGACCAGTTATGATCATGCGATTGCATTGTGAAAGAAACGTTGTGGAATCGATCAGAAAAGGTTGATCATCTAGCATTTAAGTATTGGTGTGTACTGCAAGGTTCTGGAATCATCAAAATGATAAGAAATTTGTTCCAGTCTTCGTAAAGTTACAAGCACTGTACACAGAAAGATTTATATAGGACTATGCGACATGTGCGCGATATCTATCCGGTCCAGATAGATATACTAATTTACCAAATATATCAATTATTAGGCGGTTTCCCGGCAAAATTTATATCATCACGTATTAGTCAAAACATATTCTTTCACAAGATTGGTAATAAGAACTTCCATTTCATTTTTTGAGAGGGGGGCGTTTCCAAAAATGGTCTTTACCTTTAATTGTGTGGAATATTCTCTCCAACTCAATTTTTTATTTTTTTTCTTCTATTTTTTTTGTTTAGGGTGTGGCTTACTCGGTATTCATCCACCAATCACGAGCCTTGACAGAGAAGAAACAGCAGAACCCGGCTAAAGCATCCCCCTCCTCCTCATCTAGTAATTGCAACTCATTCACTGATAGTATACAACACCCACTGGGATTGGACAATAGCAATAGCTACCCACAAAACTGACCAATCATGGCTAGGCATTCAACAACAACAAAAGAGCATGCCACAACTGGTAGGTAGTATTAAGATATGTGCTTTTTTTCCTTTAAAAAAATTCCCTTCCTTTTTACAACAATTTTGCTTCACATGTAGGTTTGTACTGCTAAACCAGGAGTTTTCGTGACTTGAAATGTTTGCGATTTCTAAAAGAGGGCAAACTCCACAGCAAAAATACTTTTGCAAAATTGCAATAATTCAGTGTTAAGTTTATTGTTTTGTGACATGGGACTTCTGTAAATCTTACCCACTCCCAACATTCTGGTTTTACAGTATCTGTATAAATCAGTGTCACTTGTTAAGTAACATTAATTACCATTAATAAAAATGGATATTTATTGTCCCGCTAATCTAAAGGTGTATTATCAAAATGGACTTGATGGCCAAGCAAGGGATTAATTAAGGGATGCAAGTGAGAAATTAATAAGTCTGAATTTTTTTTCCTTAGAAAATAAGAGATTTATATTGGTTTATGGAAACAAGCTCTTTTGTTTTGTTCACGGCACAAAACATAATCGTACTACTGTTTGTATACTCAATGTGCAAGAGAGTAATTGAACATCATTAATACAGTAATTGTGTAATTCTTCTTTCTCTTCTGTCTCTTCTGTTAAGAATAATACGGTTCTCCATAAAGGAGAAATCTCTACAGGGAAAGTAAATTGTCTCTTTTCAAATTGGCATCACTGATAATTTTATTTTACTTCTATGGCTTTTAATTAAAAGGCAATGTATTGGAAAAGAATGAACATGAACATTATTTTTAAAAATTTAAAAGAATTGCCAAATTGTAAGAATGGGGATTTCTATCTTTCAGAAATGTTGCAGGGCAATGTTCTTTTTCCTTTAGAATTTTGTATGGATCCTTCAGAAGGAAGAGAATTTTCATTTTTATGCACAAGGATATGTTCAATGATGATTCACAACATTTATCTGTTCTTTAGAAAACAAAATTTCTTTCTTCATATTCACGGCAAGGGACATGCACAATTTCCACGGCTATTTTCTCTCTCACTGCACAAGAATTTTTTTTTTAAAGAGAATTTGATTATACATTGCAGTTATTTCTCTTTCTATTCCCATGGCAATAGTTTGTTTCTTCTACTGCTAAGTGTATTGGAAGTAGGCTGGTTTTATTATTCTATTGCCTAAAATATACCATACCTACCATGCTAAAAAGTTATTGTACTTGTTGTATGTACATTGTAGTGCATTGATTTATTTATCAACATTTGTTTGCCACTCATTACTGCAGAAGGGACTGCAGGGGGGTGTTTCACAAAGATCCTAAGTTGAACTTATCTCTAAGTTGGACTTAAAAATTATGGAAAGCCATTAGCATCTTTGAAAATATTGTGTAAAAGTTATTTTAAAAGGCATAAAATGCTGATTCAAATCATTAATATGTTCTATTATCATGGGAGATTTCATGTTCTTGATGTGGAATTTATGAAAAGTCTAAAATACTTGAATTTCTGCTTTTTAATATATTTCATTTTAAGGCTCCAATTGCTGTCCATAATGTTTAAGTCCAACTTAGAGTTAAGTTCTACTTAGGATCTTTGTGAAACACCCCCCTGATCAGACAAAGTTCAGAAGTATTAATTAAATATCCTGAGCTACATACTAAGTCGGGAATGGGTATGAAGTTTAAAATTAATTTGACATTTTCTTTCATTGTATATCACAATATTAAAAAGGATATAAGGAAATTATTTTCTTGCCAAAATAAGCATTTAAAAGACCAATTTCCTCAAAGTGAAAAATAGTTTTTGTTATACATGGGTAAATTATCTTCCTTTGAAAAGATAATTGAAAAATTATAAGCTACCATGTGGTGATAAAGAATTCTTTTGAGAGTATCAGTTATGTCATCAAAAATTCAAGTTTACTTAGAAGGAAAAAAAGTTGCAAGCAGCAAAACGTGATTTTGTCATCGAAAAACAAAAATGTAAAGAAATAAAGAGTTTCTTTAAAAAACTGAAAGAAGGTGTTTGTTATTTTAATCTCCGAGATGACTAGGTTGAAAGTGTACTTCATTATATTTTTTTGTACCGGTAATCTTCATTGAATGTCAAATGGCAAAGATAGGGAAGAATCCCATGTGAGAGAATGTATAACTTGTATATAATCTTTCTTGGTCAAGTTTACAACCTAAAAGAAACAAATTTGATTTAATTTTTCTCTGGAAGAAGAAGTCAAATTTGCTGAACTATTGACAGTAGTTTGGAGAGATCACCTTATTTTATGGATAGTTATTGCAAGATGAATAACCAATCACATTTTAGACTAATGCTATGCAGTGATGTAGTATGCAATTATTTTATTTGCAAAGAGCATGCACTTTCTGTTGCAAGCCTCATACTATTATGTTCTGTTCTGCATGATAACTACATTATATGACAAATAGCACTAGTACTTTGAATAAGTTATCTTCACTTATCAGACAGGCAGTATATTTAGCACACTTACATTTATCGTAGGATGTCCTTATTTTATTTTTATTATGTGAAATTAAGTGAAAGGAAGAGATACATCATGTCCTGTACATGCCTCTAACATATCATTGTAAAATGGCGACTGGCTGGAATGCTCCCCAGGGAGTGGAAAATGTGCATACATTGTGTGCTGGTAAGCCTGAATCTGATGACCGGGGTAATAACATATCTGTTAAGCGCTTAGGCACATCGTTGGATCGATGTATTGAGCGCTTTCTAAACACAGAATATTATAATTATTATCATTGAACATGTATTGTTAAAAGAAAAGACATCATTAAAGAAAAATGATTTGTGTACACCTAACTCCAATATGTGTGTCTGTATTGTTCATTCCTTGTATGCCTTGGTGTGTATTGCTTTATTAAGAACCAGATTTCTATTAAAAAAATATGCTTCAATTTTATAAGCAGGAATGTCTGATAACAGTGTAAGTAAACAATATAAAAAGATAAAAATGTGGCAAAATAGAAAAGTGGGGGAGGGTTCATTTAACTTGTGAAAAGTCATGTAAAATATTACTGCCAACTATGTTTTCAATTCATATACATTTTGTTGGTTGGTAGAGGCGAGAATACACCCTTTCATGGTTAAGGCCGCCATTTTGATTTACGAGTAAACATTGTGTCATCAATGTTTTCAGATGCACATATGTTTTGTTGAGTCACTGCCTGTGCGCTCACATCATATTGACATGGCGCCATATTAATTTACGAGTAAACAAACTTTTTTTACTCGTAATTCAAAATGGCGCCCATGTCTGCGCACTCTTGTAACTGTGAAAGGGTGTAGTATTATCATACTTTCCAGTCTCTAGGTTTTTTGTATATACCAATATGAAAGTTGATGGTACGTTGTGATGTGACTTTTATCATCCCCCCCCCCCCCTCCCCCTCCCCCTCCCCCTCCCCCTTCCTGGATCTGCTATCACTTAGCTTGAACATTTTTTATTCATCCGACAGCTCTAGAAAGAGAATCCACAAAGAATTTCATCATCTGACATGCTCGAGGCTGTACCTGTAAACAAATCTTCTCATTTTCTCTCTGTCATGCTCATCACACACACGACTCATACAGAAGACACAGGATCTTCTTTTTTTTAAAGCCCGTCTGTACTAGTTTAGCCAGAGGGGATTAGACCTCCCTGCAAGGTCACTGACAGGTGGTTACCCCATCAAATCAGCTCTCAATTAACATAAGAAAAAGGGGTTCATGGGGGACCAACAGGCACCGATTAGGCAGTGTTTGCTATAAGGAGTGTAGTGGGGCTTTAAGCAGTTTTGCCATTATTTGACTAGCTCTTATCCTTAAAAATCTTCACTCTTTTCCCTCTTTCATGCTTATTACACACGACTCGTAAAAAGTACACAAACAGACGGGATGTTTTTTTTTAAGAAAAGAAGATTTTTGTCATGATTCGACTAGCTCATATCTTACAAGGAGTTTGCCTACATTATTGGCATTTTTACTTTTGACTAAACACACGCACACACATTGGGGAATATTCTTAAACATAATCTCTTATCCGTCATCAATTTTTTTGTCAATTTTATAAGTTCTTGCCTCTGTCCTTTTTTTACATACCGGTACATGAAAATCTACAAGATATCTACAATCAAATTTCTCTAATTTTAAAAACTGCTCGTTCTATTTGAATATTCATACGATCAACAGGATTATAAAATGCATAATTATATAGTGATTTAATAATTCTTTGATTATACATGTATAATACACAGCATTGTCTGAATCAATGCAAAAGGAATACAAGAACTGGCTTTAGATTTAAAAATTAATGTTCAACGTAAATCTGCACCTTGATAAATGACATTCACACAAAAGGTATATATTTGTATATAGTTCATTTGAGTTTCCCCTAGCATAGACGCATACATAACTGCAACACATTTATGCTTAAATAAGCAAGCGAATTCACATTTACAGATCCATGCCCTAATTCAAGCATTTTGTAATATTTTACTTATCTATTGCAGAGCAAGCCCTCGAATAATACCTGTATATTATTGTATACAATATACTCTTGATCAACTTTTAAATCGGGGAGTAAGAACTTCAAATACAGAATCGTCTTGCCTTATAATTGATCTCCACAGAGATTGGAATGAATTTGTCATCAATAAAAATATACAATGTACATGAATAGATAGATACACATTCATCTATACACACAGTATTGGTTTTAAAAATACAGTCAAGCCTGTCTTAGCGGCCATCTTTCTATAAAGGCCACCTGTCTATAGCGGTCACCTATAATGTCTCTAGAATAAAACATGTTTTAGAACCCTTCTAGAAAGTAGAAAGGCCACCTGTCTACAGCGACCAGTTTTCTGATTTCCCTTGGGTGGCCTTTATAGACAGGTTTCACTGTAACTTTAAACCTTATGTATTCATCAGAAAGCAAACAGTTCAAGGATTTTAATAAAAGATCATATTCCATCCTAAACATTAAATATGATGAACAAGATATTTAGTTTTTGGCTGAAACAAATAACTAATAAAGGGCTGGGTAAGGGGATACAAAGCTATATTCGTATTGTCCTAACATTTAAAGGTATGGACAATTCTGACACTGTCATGAAAAAACATGATCTTCATCCATTTGCTTTAGGAAATTTTTTAAAATTCTGGTTCATGCAGTTGTAATGTGTATCATGATCCTAGCCTTGCAAATCATGTTGCTAGTTCTGCTACGTCCCCACCGAATACATTCTGTTAAAATCCCAGTGTAAAAATCAATCATTCATCCATATCTTTTTCAACTAAGTAATAGAAAAAAATGATTAGTAAACCTATTCCCATTTTTCTTTTTTCACTCTAAATGCAACAACAAAGAACATTCATGCCACCGATATTCATGACTTTTAGATAAAATGTACTCTTCTTACAGTCTGCTTAAACATAAAGAACATTATTTGGTAAAATAACATGAATACAGAACATAAAAATATGCAATATAAATCAATATTCAATGATATACATGTATAAACTTTCTTTACAACACAGAAATAAATCTTCCATTCTCTTTACTAATCCTATGTCACACAGTACAATCGATGGCATTCTTTAGTTTTCGAGCGGAAGAAAAAAAATAGCAAAAATAAAAATATATCAAAGCTGCTTAATCTTAAATCAACGAAACTTGCACCAGAATCGTAGCACATAATACACACGGCGGATTACAGACATTTGGACGATTTGAGTTCATATGGTACAGTGTAAGTGTAAGAAGAGTCAGAACAAATTTAAAAGATCTCCTCACAAAAAATCAAAGTGTGATTGTGTTTAAAGGAGATGTGAAACAGATTTCAAATAATTTTTGGTAAAAACAAGAGATAGCTATTCCTATCATTTTCATTTCACTAGAGAAATTTGTATATATTAACGACATAAATGAGTGTTTTCAAAAAGCATAGCAAATCAAATTTTGAAACTATTTGATTCCTTTGCCTGCCATTTTTAAGTTATGTGTCCAATTTCATGATTACTTTGAAAAAAAATGACTTTAAGTGAAATAACATTGAAGAACATACTGTTTAACAAAATATTGAACAATTTTGAATAGCTGAAGATAATTTCTGTATTCGTCTTCCACACAGCGATTCTTCTTCTATTTCCAATTCAGAATAAAATACCTTCACTGCAGTTTAACATATACTTTGCACATCATTCTAATGCCAGGCAACACAATTTGGCAATTGATATTCCATTACATATAGATCTCTGAAATCTAGGAAAATGTTGTTTTTAATGAACAAAACATATTTCTTGTAAGCGTGACATAAAAATGTTCCAAGATAAGCTTATTCTTCTTTTAAAACCATATATATGTACATTTTGTAAACAGCATAAATGTATAAAACATAAAAGCAGGCAAAAGCAAGAAATACATGAAAATTATTCAACCATTTTACATTAATTCAGTATTTCATCTCTTATGCATATCAACACAAGCCTAATATAACTTACGGCAATAAAATTGATAATTGTAAAACAAAATTCAATATATGTCACAAGGTACAGGGAATGCATACAAATAAAACCATAGCAAATATTAACTTTCATTCATTTAAACAAATACATGAAGTGTAGAATTGGTAAACCTATCGTCCAAGAGGAGGTTTTTGAACCAGTGCGTTAATAAGCAAAGTGTTTCATTGAATAACACGCAAGAATACCAGTAAGTAAAGTTACTATACACGAAAATTGCATGCACGCATTATCTATTTTATACATGATTACACAAGTTGTCAATCATCTCTTTTGTTGGAATATTTCAAAGCTATTTGCATTGCTTCATAACTCGTTAAATTATCAATATTGCAAATATCACTTCAACTTCGTTACTTCATGAAGACAATATTTCTTTCTAAAAAACAGCAACATTCTGACTACGTAGTACAGGTGGAATATTAAAAACTGGTCTACAGCTATCTTGTTCATTTTTTAAAAGGCTAATATACAAGTAATACTAGATTTTCTAATTAAGAATCGTGCAATGATAGTTCTTTGGTATAAACATACTGTGACCTGCACAATAATTTCATATTTTAACGTTGTCGATTGTTTTCTCCTGTCTTTTCATCAAGAAAATTGTCAGAGCCCAACTGATACTGATTTTATAAACTACATGTATGCTATTTCTAAGTTTTATTATGTGACAAAGGAGAGAGAGAGAGAGAAAGAGAGAGAGAGATAGAGAGAGAGAGAGAGAGAGAGAGAGAGAGAGAGAGAGAGAAAGAGAGAGGCAGAGGGAGTTGGATGAAGAAAAAGCAATAAAGAAAAAGAAAATAGAGATTTAGTTGAGGGAGAGGACAAAGAGAAATTCTATGAATTTTCATTTAAATCCTCTTTTTCCATAGAGAAAGACATGGTTCATTTTAGATATCAAAAAGGGGGAAAAAGAGGTGATTTTAGCCTGTACCAGTTGATACTGGACAGTTGTTTTTTGAATGAATACATCTTGTCATCAATTAGCACATTTAGTTTAATTGAATACATAGTGTTGCAAACTCAACTGAAGTGCATTCGTGATGCACGCTACAGGGTTTGTCCAACAGTTAGCCGCAAGGATGGGGAATCGTGGCTCAAGAAGACTTTGTTTTCATCCAATATCTCCGACTCTTTTTACAATACCACTTCAATTTACATTTAATACTAGTACTGACTTTTTATGAAAATATGCATATGATGTACCTGGAGTAAAGGGGATTAGACAATGTCAATACTGAAAATGGGAGATTTATGGAAACATCTACTTGCTACATTATCATCTCATCATTTCAACCTACAAGGAGATTTTTTTTCAACCTCTTGCTTTTTGCAAGAAGGAAACTGCCGTTGAAACAAAAAAATATCCTCAATTCCTGCATGTTATGCTTGTCATGATCACCTATACAAGTCGGTATAAATTTAAATGTTCTTTTAGTACCATTCTGCTTGCATTCCACATTACAAACTTCCCAGATCAATAAGCTATCTTTTTCGATCCATGGAGACATAAAAACAGACTTTCATACATTCTGTGAGATATAAATGTCCATACTGGCATATCCAATTATTTTTCTTTAGCATTTTGTCCATATATTTCTTAGCAATAAGAAATTCAATGATATTCTAATGTTACCGGTACTCTAATGCTTTCTCAAAGCATTGATACAAGTGTAATCAATGCTCTAAAAATGTATAACACAGCATGCATATTTCAGAAAATTATCATATGTCACAATAAATAGGTATATTACCCATGTCAATATGACACTTGTATTTTAAATGGTTTTATCATTTTACCATGAGGGGTAAATAGAAACTTTGGTGAAATTATCCAAACTTTGACAATTTTTCATTAAATTGGGATGGAATACTCCTATTCTAGCAAATCTGAGAGTGATTACAACACCGATGAAAAATGATCGACTCTGGAGAAGATGTTGCAAATGCCTGCTACTTCCAACCAAAGGCGCATTATGATATTTTCTACCTGATAAAGAGAAAACTTTCTTTCTACACTGGTTAGATATCATGATAACCTAAACACCAAGGAAAAATATATATACTAGTATCCTCTTTATATAGCTCCCTTGTTTTGTTAAACTATACCCAAATACACCAGACAAAGAAACACAGTATATTCTAATATCCTTATATTTCCCTTGTTGTTTTACTCTGTACTATCACCGTGTACTAACTTTGGTTTAGTCAAATCAAACTGTTATTAGCTTTTGGTTATATATCTCCAGACGGCCAAGACGGTACATAGGGACAGGAAAACTAGACAACAAAGGTGGTAAACATTGGGGTTAATTTGACACCTGCCACATCAGAAGCTTGGCTTCCTTGGATACGTTCTCCCCAAGCCTCATTAGGTAGTCATGCCCCTCCCCTCCGCTGATGACCATCGACGTCGTACTTGTGACGTTGGCAGAGACTTCGACCTCGCTGGTCGAGCCCAGCCTCCCAGGCCTGACCCCATCGGCATCCTCCCTCGATTCATGGCAACGTGTGACAGTGGTGGATATACCGTTGGTGGTGGTGGTGGTAGTGGTGGTGGAGTGGTCTGCGTTGGTTGTTGTTGATGGGTTGCTGCGCTCGCTGTTGAACGTGAGGTTGAGGTAGTCAGTCATGGGCGACATGGCGTTGTTGACAAGGTCAGCGGTTTGGCTGCCGGACTTGAGACGGCTAGAAGGAGTGCTCAGGTCTGATAAGGATCGTGATGCATCACCTGAAATGAAAGAGGTTGTTAGCTTGGAAACTAATGTTGCAATTTTGTTTGATACTGCCATGGATAACAGCTAGCAACCATTGCCGCCAAATCATCACTTCCAGAATGATGTACATCACCACTTCAGCATCATGACTACCATCACTACATCATCATCACCAAAATCATCCTCCTTGTCCTGCATATCATCAACACAATCATCATAATCCCCATCATTATCACCATCATCATCACCAACATCATTATCGTTAACCTCCTCATCATCATAACCATCCTCCTCCTCATCATCATCACCATCAGCATCATCACCATCATCGTCATCACCATCATCCTTTTCCTCATCATCATTATCAACTTCATCATCCTCCTCCTCCTCATCATCATCACCATCCTCCTCCTCCTCCTCATCATCATCACCAATACCATCATCATAACCACCACTTCCACCAACACTTACTTTCTTCATCTTCCTCCCTCGACGAGAAGAGCACCCTATCGTTGGTCCTATTGAGCTCCATGGCTATCAGCATCCTCACCGGGCCCTTGTGGGTGTGGTACGACACCATGGCGGGGCCGTTGACCAGGGGAACCCCCTCTAGGCGTGGCAGGGGGAAGTTGACCAGGATACCGGTGTTGGTACCCACCCAGAGGGAACCGTAGCAGGCTAGGAGGGTGGTAACGTGGACAGGGGTAGTCATGTGTAAGCTGGATTGGGCCTTGGGTGTCACGCCTATAAATATATTAAAGAAAGAGATGAGAATGAGCATGGATCACGTTGCAAGAAAAATACTTAAACAAAATTACGAGCAAAAATCAAGAATGGGTAGACTTGCCAACAGCATACAAGAAAGGCAGACCGGCCGAAAGAAATTTTGAATGGGAGGCATGTGGGGGGAAATACATGTGATTGCTTCATCATAATAATCCCCCTCCCCCTCGAATGAAAAAGAATACAACATATACTTTTGATACTGTGCTCAGCCCACTAACTTGCAACCATGCAACCAATGGGACTGCCTTGTCTTGTAGTAGTTACATTGTCTGGACATAAAGAACATATTTCTTGTCTCCCGTGATCAATCTTTACATACAGGTTTCACTATATATATATATATATATATATATATATATATATATATATATATTGCTGTCCCTAGTCCCACTTACTTGCAACCATGCGGCCTATGGGACTGCCTACACTGATGTCCTGTAGTAACTCCATAGTCTCTGTGTGGAAGAGACGTATGCTGTCACATTCAGCGAACGAGATCCAGACGCCTACTCCGGCGACCACCATCTTGTCAATCGCCATGTGAGGGTCGTGGGCCGAAAAGCTGACCTGTAGGGGGAATCAGTAACATTGTTTAAGTGGAAGTCCATCTTATTCACATGATTATTTCAATTAAAGCAATAGAATGACAGAAACAGCTAGGTGAAAGTTGTAAGGAAATCCAATAAATGATGAGAAATTTATGATATCTAAATTTGCATTGATCAAACATACATCTAAATTGTCAACTCTGAGAGAGAAAGAGAAGAAAGAAAAATGGATGAAAATTAAATAAAAAACAAATAAAATGGATGAACAGAAAAAGAAAGAGAAGAGAGAAGATAAAAAGAGGAATAAATTACAAAATGAAAAGGAGGAGGAAGAAAAGGATTGAAAAAGGAGAAAGAAGAGAACGGATGAAAATGAAATAAAAAGGGAATACAAATCGATGACCAGAAAGAGAAGAAAGGAAGTGAAAACAAAAAAGGAAAGGAGGCGGAAGAAAAAATGAAAAGAATAAGTTATGACCTGTTTGAATTCACTCTCTGTGTCTATGAGATGAACCTTGTTCTCACATCCACACCACATATCATTACGGACCGGGAGCAGACATGTTGCAGCGCCCTCGCCCAGCTGAGATACTCTAGGCTCCTTTACTTTCCATTCTCCTTCTAACAAACAATAAATAATAGAAAAATGAAAATGAATTACTGCTCAATTCTTTACTAATAAAAAGTACACATAGTGGCCCGAATTCACAAAGCAAGGTTTGAGCTCAAACCTCCTTTTGTTCTTTACAAACCAGGTTTGTAAAAAACGCGTAAAACGCGTCATATGACGTACGAAAACCAAGGTTTGTCGACAAACCTCCTTTGTGAATTCAAGCCAGTTGGTCTACAGTCAAACCTGCTTTAGTGACCACCTGTCTTCAAGGACCACATTTTTTTTTTTTTTTCCCTTGAAAATGGTTTCTCATTGTAAAATGGACTAAAGGAACCTGTGTACAAAGACAAGCTGTCTTCAAAGGCCACTTTTTGTGTTTCCCTTGGATGGTCGCTATACACAGGTTTGACTATATATATATCACAGAGTGCCCAGTGTTTCATATTAACAAAATTCCCTTGTTTTTCCCTGATTCTTCTCTGATAGCATTGCGAAATTCCATGAAATGGGACATTTTATACACTAAAAAATGATCTTGGCTAATCATCAGGTGGATAAGCTGTTTGGATGCTGCATATGAGACCAACTACTTCACTTTGGGCCAATGAAACTCCTTGAATTTTTCATTGATTTGAGAATCTGATCCAAGGTTGAAGTTTGGAAATTGGTTAGTGTAAGATATTAACCACAGAGCAAATGTAGCTAACGCACGTATCAAGAACCAATATCTCTTGAACCATTTCATAACCTGGGGGGTGTTTCACAAAGATCCTAAGTCGAACTTGACTCTAAGTTGGACTTAAACATTATGAAGAGCCATTTGTAGCCTCAAAATTCAAGTATTTTAGACTTTTATAAATTCCACATCAAGAACATGAAATATCTCCTTGATAATAAAAAATATTAATGATTTGAATAAACATTTATGCCTTTTAAAATAAATTTTACAAAATATTTTCAAAGATACTAACAGCTTTCCATAATTGTTAAGTCCAACTTAGAGATAAGTTCAGCTTATGATCTTGTGAAACACCCCCCCCCCCCCTGTTCAATATAAACCTCACCGTGTGTCCTGACGTAGATGAGTACTGATCCGTTGGATAGAGACATGAAGACTCTATTGTTGAGGTACTGAATAGCCGAGATGGGGTGGCTGGCCTTGAAGGTAGCGAGGGGCTCACACTTGTCGGACTGGTTTATTCTGTAGATCAACACCCTGTGGAAGAGACGAGATGAAAGAAAAATTGGATTGACAAGAGGTAAAGTTTATCATAACTGCCAGCTTTAAATTATTTTCACTTTGTGTAGTCTATTGTAATATCCTCCATATCCTTCATATTATCATTATTATCATGAGCATAATCCTTTTCACAATAAGCTTCAACTGATACCCATCATCCTTGTAACCACAACAGTCATCTTCATCATAATAATCTTGATCATAACCTAATCTCATTTTCATTTATCTTTCTCCTCGTCATATTTTTCCTCCTCCTTCTCTTTATCTTCATCATAGTCGCCGTCATCACCAACCTCATCCTTATCACCATCATCATCACCATCCTAATCATCATCATTGTCATCAATATCATCACCGTCACCATCACCATCACCATCATGAAAATCATCATCACTGCAATCATCACCTTTGTTCATCATCATCATCATCATCTTCATCACCATCATCACCATCATCATCGTCATTGTCGTCGTCGCCGTCGCCGTCGTCGTCTTCATCATCATCATCATCATCATCACCATCATCATCACCGTCTCCCCCCATCTTGCTCCCTCTCTCCACCCCTCTAACAACCCTTGACCCCATCTTATCTCACCTTCCTGTCTCAGTGCCCATCCACACGGTATGCCTGGTGAAGCAGTAGTCACTCTTCCTCTCGCTCTCCCTCCTGTTGAGGTACCCGCCCATCGGTCCCGCCCCTCTCCACCCATCTAACAACCCTTGACCCCACCCTATCTCACCTTCCTGTCTCAGTGCCCATCCACACGGTATGCCTGGTGAAGCAGTAGTCACTCTTCCTCTCGCTCTCCCTCCTGTTGAGGTACCCGCCCATCGGTCCCGGCCCGTTCCACCCCGGAACACACTCCATGCACATGACACGCCCCTCAGTGGTCTCAAACGTCTCTAGGAGCTGCGGGGAGGGGGGCATGAACCCAACCAGACTGACGTGACAGGTCTTCTGGTCCGAGTTGCACACCCAGAGACAGTTTCTGGCGCCCTCGTTCTGTAGCATACCTTTCCGTCGGCTGCGGTGGCCTGGTTGCTCTAACGGGCACAGTACTGAACACTGGAACTAGACAAATGAGAAAGGAAAAACATGGATCGTAAAGCAGTGATTCCCACAGCATCAAATTTCAATGACTTTTAATAACAAGATACCCACAATATCCCAACAACTGACAATTTTACTTCTATTCCATTTATCTCAAACTTCCAAAGCAAATGTTAAAAATATCTAAAGCAATGTCAGGAATATAGTGAATTCAGCATGCTTTTGTACAGAAGTTCCATATAATGAATAGTTGAATGCTATTCACTTGTAATTAAAATAATCTAGAAAATATTGTTTTCAAATATGGAAAGATTTACTTAACACAAATGGGTATAATAAAATGACAAAGACTGTGCCTACATTTAGCGATTAACTATGTCAGGATTCATGCCAAGCATGTTGTGCAATGATTCCAAAACATAGATTTAATTTCTTCTAATTTGTAAAGAACATGTTTGAATATCTATGAGCTATTTCGATTTTTGTGTTCAATTTGTTTTCACATGGAATTGACAAGTTGCCTTCCAATTTTACGCACTCTCCCAAGTCTTTTCACAAGTACTGCCTCGTGCATCCTTGTACAAGGATCAAGGAAAACCAAGAACAGGGGGCGTTTCACAAACTTGTCATCAGTGACAAATGACAGTATTTGTTATAAGCTACTGAAATCCTTGCTTCTGATTAGTTATCAGCAGATTTGTCACTGATATTTGTCATTTGTCATTGAAAAAAGGCCTTGTGAAACACCCTTCAGGTCCCAGGCTTCTTACCTTGGCTTGCTGTCGTGTAGGGAAGACGGGAAGAGCTTTCATGATGAGGGGCACGCCAAAGTTCATCTCTGCGTGGGTTGTGTCGCCCTCGTCTGGTGCATACCAGCCAGGATTGTTGTGAGGCTCTGAAAACAAACAGGTGAAACAACCTTCAATTGTGTGTACTACTCACCATATAATCCAACAAAGGACATCTCAGGTGTAAGTTAACTTTTTTTGTCATAAGCGGATTCTTTTGTATGTCGTTTCTTTCTTTGCTTCCTCTCATTCGTCTCGTCTCTGTAGTTCTTCTATCTCTCTCCTTTTCATTCTTTATCCTTTTCTCCCTCAATCATTTTCCTACTTCTCCCCTATCTTTTTAAAACTTGTTTTGGATGGTAATTCACCAAAGAGAAAAACAGCATTCAAAAGGAAAACACAATAGTCCATCCAGGCAGTAACTCCTTACTTGCATGTAAAAGGTCCTTGTACAATTTGTAAAGAATACATGAAGAACCTTGATTAATGGTTATGTCTTAGATCATCTAGATTAACAAAGAAAAAACGTATGGCAGCCGTGCTAAAGCCAGGGTAATAATCGGGAGCGCCAGGAGGGTCAAATCTGACTGACATGAGCGCTATACAAGAACCCACTATTATTATTATTATTATTTTACCGCTTCATTGACCTTTTCATACACTTTTCATTCTCCTACTTCTTCTTCCTCCCTCTATATATCTAATTCATCTTTCCTATCTGCAACCCCTTTTAACCATTTGACTGCTGAAATCGCTTACTCCCATAGGCTTAATACATGTACATAGACCACCTGTTCCAGCAGGCAATGGGTTTGTATTGCTCCTCTACTTATCCTTCATTTTCTTATACAGTCAAACCTGCTTTGGTGATCAGCTGTTTACAAAGACCACCTGTCTACAAAGACCACCTGTCTATAAAGACCACCTGTCTATAAAGACCACATTTGTTTGTTTCCCTTGAAAAAGTTTTCTCATTGAACCATGTACTAAAGTAACCTGTCTACAAAGACCACTTTTCTTGTCTCCCTTGGGTGGTCTTTATAGACAGGTTTCACTGTACATGTCCCAGTAATACAAACTTACTCATTCCTAGTTTAGCAGTCTCTAAAGCTGTGATCCAATCCAGTTTGATCTTAGCGCTGACAGCATCAAAGACGAGGGTCACTCTCTGCTCCCTGCAAGTCAAAAAGCAATCAGAACAGATTAAATATGTGACTCTCTCCAAATTTGTCTTGAACTAGTTAACAGTTCAGTACTTTGTGCTGAATTTTATATAATCATGTATAAAAAAGCAAAAACAAATATTATACATACTGGTATGGCAAAATCAGAAAATCTCGCAAAATGAAATTTTTGAAAAATTGTAAGCAACAATGATATTCATGGCAGCAAATCACACAAAAAATCAGTCTTGTGTCATTTGCAATCTAATTATTTCATGAATCTTCACCGATCGTGAAACATATCTTGCAGTATACATGTACAAACACCATTGAGATTGTTTTTCTCCATCAAAAGTTAGGTTTCAGTTAATATCTTTAAAATTTTCTCTAGTTATAACATTAAGAAGAACCTGGTGCACGCAAGATACCCTAATACTTTATCTTTTGACTTCTAGATCAAAACATTTTAGTTTTAAGCTCTGTATTCATCCATTCTCTGTAACTGAGTTAATATACTAAAATATAAAAATGGATCAAATAAAAATAAGAACGACTTACATCTGAACTGAAGGAAGCGAGATCTGTATTTTACTGACATCAGCCTGCTTGATTTCTTGTCCTTTCTTGGTGATGAGTTTATTGATAATCTCACTCCATTCATCAATATCATCTCTTGTGAGGACACCATACGTACCCTGCAAGGAAATAGGTGAATACTTCAGTTAGCCTAGTCATTTAAATTGTACTATCTATGAGTTGAAGTTAGCACCTTCTGATGTCTGCCAGCTTGATTTCTTGTCCTTTTTGGGGAATGAGGTTATTAATAATCTCACTCCCTTCATCAGTATCCTCTCTTGTGAGGACACCATACATACTGTGCAGGAAAGAAGGTGAATACTTCAATCCGCTGTTGCATTGGAATTATGTTACCTGGGAATTGAAGGTAGCACCTTCTTTTACTTTAAGTTTATACTTCATAGTTTTATATGCCTCAGTAGCTACATGACATACAATGTACAAATGAACATTTTTACATTTTTTTAATGTTATACCATTTTGGTTTCAAATGTTTTCTTGGGCCATGCGGCTTGATTCTTCATCAAACTTTTATTTGAAATGATGCTCAAACTTCTGTTTTGCTGCATGATGTACCATCAAGACTATTAAAAAACAATTACTACTGATCTATTTCTTATAGCTTTGTACATAAATATTGCTATAACTCTTGGAGGCTTCTTCTTAGACGTTGGCGACCATGGAATGCCACAACTCTCTGTCCCATATTCTATGAAGTAATGCATTCTCCCCGAGATCAATTCCACTTTCAGAAATCCCACTCCTTAAGCTACTCATCCACAGAATCCTCCTTCTACCCCTACTCCTCCTCCCCTCGATTCTTCCAGTCAGTGCAAGATTTTCCAAACCATTCTTCCGAATAACATGACCTAAGAAGCTCAGCTGTTGACCTCTTATATTGTTCAGAAGCTTTTGTCTTGTCTCAAAGGCATGAAGGACAAAACGAGGGGAGGGAAGGGGAAGAAATCCTTTCAATTTTTTTATTTTTCAATGACGTAATGTACCTTAAGAGTACCCAGTAGTGCTCCTAGCTGCTTGACAACGGCAAGGTCATGAAGAAGGTCGTTCCTTTCCTGGTAGAGCTGCCTTGTGGAACCACCGTACAGGTATTCTAAAAGAGAAATTGGAAATAAAAATACAGATTAGTCTCCTATTGTATTTTTTTTTTTTTGGGGGGGGGGGTATTTACAGATACAAGTGTGAAATATTTTGATGATCCATCAATGATCTATGATGAACTGTAGTTGAAATATCTAAAAGAAATACCAAATTGAAAATGAAGTGGTCGATAGTCCAGAATTCTATCCAAAAATGCTTGATATAAGGAAAATGATTATTGAAAGAGGATATTGTTCCGTGCATAATACAAGCTACCGGTATATTAAAATCTCATCTTTCATTATTTCTACAAAACCATTTGGTAAAACTATATTATCCACATCTTGTTATTGATATAAATATTTCACCATATTTTTTTCCTTGGTTAACTTGCCCTCTTTATCACTTAAGAATGGTGTTGCAACATTCCCCCAAAATGTTAAAATCACCTTTAGATTCCCATTAATATTAAGAAAAGTTTCACTCCATACGAACCATGTTCATCCATGTGTTGTGTTGTGATCTTGAGTTTGCCAGGTTCTGAAGACATCTCAATATCCGTCCCTTCTATCGTTGGGTTGATCACCTCTACCTCGGTCAATGGAACGCTCCATCTGTGTTTAAATCTGGGCATGTCCATTGATCCTGGGGAGGATGGCTGGCCACTGGATGGGAGGGACAGAAATGTGTGTTAAATCTGCTGTTGCAATTTGCACTCAAAACTTTACTTGTAATTTATTAATGTTAGCTTTCACTACAAAAATGAACCTTGATTTTGATTGGCTGTTGAGCCCTGTTACCATAGTAGTTGCCATTGATGGCAAAGTTACCATCACTGGTAAGTTTTATGCGATGGGGCCCCGGAGTAAAAACTGGCAATGCAATGTACGATCCCCATCGGACACCGTAAGTTAATTTATCTAGATTTCTTAAGACAGTGATGTCTTCCCAAGCTGAATGCTCCATGTTAGGTATACGTACTTGTTGAGTACTGTAGTGCATACGAGTAGATCGTTGAGCATGAAGAGACGTCTCTCCTTGCATTTCAGCTCCTCTCCTTGACCGTCGTAAGCCTGTAACAGGATGTGAACGGATCAATAGATCATATGTGAATGGGCTATCATTAGATAATATGACCACTAGCATAGGTGGAGAAGGGGCGGGGAAGGGATGGGAGGGGGATATGCCCCTCTTGGTAGATTTTTGTTTTGACCAAAAAAAAACAGTGGAGGGACATTAAACTAGTAACAGAATGTGAACAGATCATTAGATCATATGACCATTACCATAGGTGGAGAATGGGCGGGGAGGTGTGGTAGGGGGGGGGGGGATATGCCCTCTCCCCTGATAGATTATGTTTTAACCATGAAAAAACAATGCAGGGACATTAACTAGTAAGGTACATGTTTGCTCCAGTAGGTCAAAGAATCGTTAACAAAATCTAACATTCTAAAATAAATTGCTCTTTGAAACAAGCAAAAATACTGCCAAATTCTCAATAAGCTTTCTGCCATTGCTTGAGATGTGGTTATCTTACTGAAATGCCTACATCATTGAAAGCTCAAGATGTTTTGTCCCTCCTTGGGCTAAGGACTGGATATGCCACTGACTGTGAAACATTATTATGTACACACAGTAGCTGCACGTGCATGTTAGAAGGGATGTGGACACTGAAATGGCTGGCTTTTGCAGAGAAACATTACTGTTGGCAAAATGTTGTTTTTCTGAGCAGCTTCATAAAATTTGATGTCAATAATATGTTAAAGTCTATTTTTACTGAAGATTTACAAATGAGTTAAATACCTATGCAGCCTTACATGTACATTTGATCAACTTAATTGTTTTGGATGGAAATAAAAATAAGAAACTGACCACTAGGCATGACTTCAATTATTAGACTAACTATTTAGAAAACAATTCAATTCAATTCAAAACAATAAATATTTTGGATTGTTATTACTAATTGGTTCTGAGTTGTCAAGTGCATGCATCAGAGTCTCATATTATTTAAAAGTCTATATGTACAAACAAAGTTGAAATGGAAATCTACACAACATGCACGCATTTAGAGGGGCAGATCCAGGATTCCTTAAAAGTAGGGGTCGGGGGGGGGCACTTCAAAGAATCTCAAAGAACAACAATAAAAAAAAAATATGTTAAACAATTTTTTTTAAAATGATATTAGGCCCAAGTGCACAATTTTTGGAGGCATATTTTACTCCTGTTAATGAAGATGTAAATTAAGTATGCTGCATATATTTGTAAATTGTAAGGGGGGCACAATACCCCCTGCGCCCCTGGATCCGCCCCTGTTCATTTCACCTACATGCTATTAACATTGCTAATCATGCACAGATTACATTACACATGCACATTCAATATTTACCAATCGTGCACTGACTACAATGTACATTAATAATCTAATATTTACATAAGACAATTCAAATACATGTAATTGATTTGATTTATGCGAAGTCTACAACATGCATGCACAACAAATATACAGCTCAAATACATGTACATGTAATTAAATAAATCAAATCCATAATACGGCACCATTAAAAAAAGAGAATTCAAGAGAGATTAGTTACCACCAAAAGGTTTTTTTGTTAACATATTTTTGGCTAGCACCCAATAAATAAAGTTTGCGTGCCAGATCTGTGATTATTATTATTTAAAAAAAAAATAAACTTGTATATATAATACCAAACATAAATTTGAAATCAATGTCTGTCCACTGTCACTTTGAAGTGTACACTTGCTACATAAAATAATCTGTCTTTTGAGATACTATGTTGCTATCAAATACAAATTAAAAAATATTTACTGGTTATAAAAACTATATATCTTCAAATTCACTTTCAAGTCTTCTTAATAACTTTTAGGATGATAAAGGCAGTCAGGCTATCAAATGCCCTTAATTATAAAATTAAAAGCTTAAAAGGTAGGGAGAACAAAATAAAATGTCTCCATTATTAAATATCTTCAAAAGAAAAATATATATTACAATAAAAATTTTAAAGAGAAATTTATACCATCTGATATAAAGTTGGGGATAAAACATTCCAGAAGATTCTCTTGGGTACGCTTTTACTAAGCTCTGAGAAAAAAAAAATCAATATGAAATGCCTGCCATATTGCCTAAATAAGAACATTCTACATGTACATGACAGACAGAACACCTGCAGAAAGACAAAGTCACATCACCACATAACATCAAGTGATGCACTCCAAAGATAGGGTGTTGCTATGGAAACAGTATTGAGTTGAGTAACCATGGGAACCCCTCAATGAAAGACTAGGTACTACCATCCCCCACATGCCGGCAATCAGTCAACCTTCATAGCGCTCTACTCGGTCGATAAATCGGCACCCGATCAATAAATCACATCACACGATTGTTCATGTTCCAGTTCTTCCATTATTAAAAAACAATGACATCTACAGAAGTCAAATCATTTCTGATTAAAGGAGAACAATCCTCAAAAATTTCTAATGTTTCAGTGGCCAAAACATGTGGTGTGTTGTTTGCAGCACTTTGTAACGTACTGCAAGGAAAAGGCACTATATCTAATACCTTTTGGATTGGATTGGAGAATTGTTTTGCTCTGTGTATTTGGGGTTTCATGTTGGTATAATATAACTAAAATACCAGCTTTACATATTCCTTTTATAAATATATAAGAACTATGCTTAGAAGGTTTGTCTATAGGAACTAATTAACTCATTACCTGCTTTGGTTTGATAGAACTAACAGTAGATTGCCACAAGCAACGTTTGTCACACACACGGTGCATATATGTAACAAACAGGTATATATTGAAACAATGCAGGAGTCTACATTTTCAATCGATTTGCAGATAAAGAGTTGATTACATAAATAATCAATAACTTTCCCCATGACCATGAAGTGTTCCTGCACTTTTCCCAAACATGGCTCAATATTAATGACTCAAAATAACTTGCAATATAATGAAAGAGAATAGAAACAATGGGATATATTTTGTTGCTGCAGTTGCCATAGCAACACATAGAATGAAATATTGCTTTAGAAACAAGGAAGACTGATTACTGGCAATGAGGAACTAAAATTCAATACAATCATAAATATTAACACAAAACAATTATACAGGAACTCACTTGATCCTAAATATGAATATTAAATGGATGGAGAGAAAAAAATGGAAAGACAAATACGGGTAGGTGATTAATTAGGTACAAGACAAATGCATATCATACATTATGCATCATTCCAGGCAAGTATGTGAAATAACAGAAAGTAGGGTTATCATATATAGTTGATATTCCATTCCTGGCTTATATGTACACACACATATGAAACTGAAAGATTAGAATATATCATTCTTGAGAAACAAGATGAATAAAGTGCAAATAGTCAATGACATGTATCTCAAACGTGTATGATGGTCTATTAGATTGTCCAAACAAAATCTTATAGGTAATCTATAATATATTCTGTAGGGTGAGAGAATACAATACACTTATAATTTAGAAGATACTGTCCTTCTTCCTTATTAAAAGAATGACTGAAAATTATAACTCAGCCCAATATCAGTTGCATTAAGTGTTACCCAAATTTTATTAAGATTAGTTCCACTTCAAATGATTAGTGCACAAACACGTAGAAATCATTTTCTGGTAAATATAACAAGATTGCTGCCAAGAATTAGATGTTAACACATTTAAATGAATTTTCATATCATTAAACAATATTATGTGAAACAAGTCGGTAATAAAGATTGATTAATAGGGGAGGTAGCAGTTACTCTATTATTATTTACAGAACTATGAGGATGGGGGAATCCAATTGATTAAATTACATTTAATGCTTAACAGGAAGTATACAAATATTAAAGAAAATCGTATTAAAAAAAAAAAAAAAATCTTGTTTTGTGTTTTGTAATCAAAGTAATTACAACTATATTAAAGAAAATGATATTCATGTTTTGAAGAGAAGCACCTCCTTTGGCGGTGGTGAGACAATAGTGACAATACACTAGTTCTGGCAATGGTAAAAAGTCAACACTGGTCTTTAGTGTGACTGTATGGATGATTCTATCTGCTCAGAGCCAGAAGGGCTTTAATCCATGCAATACATATTATACTATTGGTCTTCTAGCTCTTAGCAGGTTATGTTAGAATGGACAAAAATAATACTTAGGATTGCTGAGCGATTAGCTCTGCGAAGTTCCAAGAACTATGGCTTAAAAAAACACACGAGAATTTCATACAGATCGTAATGAAAGCCTGCTTGTTTGAAAGCAAACCCCCAAAAGAGCTCTTATTTATAAAAGTATTTTTTCCTCTACTGTTATCAAATCAACCACCGTAACAGAGACATACAAAATACAGTAAAGACAGATAAAACAATCAAACAATTAATAGTCTAATGAGGAATTAGTTGATTAGGTAAAAACACGTCAAACATGTCAGGGTGAAAAAACAAAAACATTTCCAGGGGGCTTACCGACGCTCTGTGGCTTCGTGGTTTGACGATAACCTTTGACATTAAAGCATATAATGTGGAATCATTTTTGTGTACAATAACAGAATATCCTCACTAGTTTAGTGAACCTTTGACCTTCGACCTTTAATAACCTCTCAAATTATGGAATATAATGTGGAATCATTTTTGTGTACAATAACAGAATATCACTGCTGGTTTTATGAACCTTTGACCTTTGACCTATGGTATTCTCTGACATTATGGATTACAATGAGGAATAATTTTTGTGTGCTGTAACTCCTATACCCGTACGTTGATTTGCAAAACCAGTAATGATATATTGGCTAGTATTCTTAAAAAGGGACTAACTTTCTACCACATTTTAAACCTGAATAGAAAAGAGTTAGTCCACCAATGATGGTTATCTCAAAAAATTTCCCTAGTTCAGCTAATGAATGAACACAAATTAATCATCTGCAGAACAGGAAAGCGGTGGCGCAAACCAGAGATATTATATAGATTTCTATTGCCCTTTAATACAAACAGAACCCACAAAGTTTTGAAATCAATTTTTCCCATTTATATTGATGGTAAAGAACGGGGGATTATATTTGCAAACAGAGAATACACTGAGCCCTTTTCAGTAATATAACAAGAAACAAGAAATATTATCAAGAGTCCATTCCATGTTAATTTCAATGATGACCATCTTCATACTTCAGTCATGCTTTTTCGTCAGAAAGATGAATTAAGATTCCAAATGTGCATCACATCAATGCAAACATTTTCTCTGTTAGTGCATTCAATATGCATTAATAAATATTTGTTTGTTTTATATAGCCATGCTTTTTGGATGCTTCCATACCTGCCTGTAAGAAGATCCTCTTAATCTGCATCTTTTCTGAGTCATATAAAAGAATAAACCAAAATCTAAAACTCTCCAAAATGTACAGGGGAATAAAAAATTCAACCATATTTGAATAAAGTACAAAAGCATAATATTATTTCACACCAATTTTAACCTCAGATAACTTAGGCTAAGATCCATGAAAATGTATTTTTCTAAAATGGAATTGTATTCAACAGATACATATGAGTCAAATAGATTCTAAGTGCTGTACAAAATTAGAGCTTGATTCTATCTCCCTGCCCCACCCCCCAGAAGAACAAAAAATGTATAATGAACTTGGTAACATGAAAGCAGGTTTCAAATCAGCAAATTCGATTGCTGCTTTATATCCTTGGTACTGGCATCAAAAGTTGTGTAAATGCAGTTAAATTCAACTCTTTATTGCTTTCTGCATTGAGTGACTAGTTCCTTTAAACAAAATGTCTACCAATGTCTACTCACTGTTTGGAGCATGTCATCTTGCCTGATGAGCCACCGATTCCTCTCTGAAGACATCTGAAAAAGAAAACGTAAAGAAATAATTTGCCATAATTTAGAAAATAATCAGTATACTTTGTGTGGACATTGTATTTTGAACGGTATGTTTTGCATAATATTTAGAATTGGTATAATGTTATGCAAAATGTGAAGTATAAGTACAAAGAATAATCGCTCTTTACCATAGTTATGTTATTCAGTAACAGAATAGCATGATTGTAAACATTTTCCACATTTATAAGCTCAAGAAGTTTAAGTTAGATATTACACATATGTGACCCGGCACCACAAAACCAACAAAAAGTCGCAACCAGCGATTCTCCGTAATCAGCTAAAATGTCAATTTAGGTGAAAAAAATAGATTTTTGTTTTTTTGCATTTTCTGAAAGAGTGGTCTTTTCTGTACCTAGTATCAAAATTTGGAAGTCTAAAACATAGTAGAAGATGTGTTTTAAACGGTTTTTCTAGACCAGTTTTTTTTCGCACAGCCTTCGGTCTCTTCCAAAATTTGATCACTTTTCCCGAGCGAAATTATCGTAGTCCGGAAATGGTCGGTCGTTGCTAACGGCTCGTGCTACGCGGGCTGTTATTGGTCCGTTATAGCAATCAGTGCGGCGCGCCATTTTGTTTGTATCCGCTTTCACATCCGAGTTCCAGATTTGCGTTCGTCTTATATTCTCCGTTAACGACTTCGAGTAGCTTGATTGTACATCACATATCCAGAATTTGTTGATCACGAGTAAAAACATGATTATATTTTATACATTTGAGAGTGACAAGTTGCGAAAAAGTCTACAACGTCGTTACAATGCCAGGTTTTGTACGTGAGCAGAGCCGTGGGATGGTACCGGGGTGCACCAACGCAGATGCCCGGTTAGCTCGGGCGGTCAACGAAGCGATGATGCGGAGGCTAGCTGCGGGGGATCAGGCCAACCTTACAGCTTTGCTTACTGAACACTTCGGGCAAGAGAGCGACGAGAGAATTCCTGATAATGTGGTTACAAATAATTGCCCAGATGTATACAAAACAAGATAGGTGACAAGCAGTGTTATGTAAGGGGGAACAAAAAGACTCCGGGTCCACCATGAATAGGCATTGTCTAGTGCAGGTGTCTCGGCACTATGTTGCAGTTCACTTAATCTGTCCAATTACAACTCTATACATTTACAACATAATAACGTTTGAAAGACTTAAGTCCACACATTGAAACCTCAGAAACATAATGAACAGACTATGTTTGACCATCAGGCCAAATTTCAGCCTAATCTGAAAATCTCTTCATAGTGGTTGCTATGGCCTTTTGATTCACCCTTCTATTGATTTCCCTGTGGTTTGCTTGCTCCGCATGCTTGAATAGCCCCAAACTTTAAAGCTCTCTTTCTCACAATTTAATACCAGTAACCTCCCTCACCAGCTCTTTTCATTCACTAAATTGAAAGGGTTAGGAAGCTTCAATTTGGACAAGTAATATACCATTTTAATGAGGAGAACTTCTTCTTTCATAATCAGATGAAATCAGGAAAATAATTTTTTGCGACTTTTTGGTGGTTTTGTGGTGCCGGGTCACATATGTGCTTTTACAGGTAGGACTCCTAGATTTGTATCAATAATTTTTATAAAATGAGATAATTGTTGTTTCATTATCAATGATGTATGACTTTGTTTTATATTGTACGGAATGAATGCAATAAAGAAAGCTACAAAACTAAACAAAATTATGTCATAATGAAGAAATTATCCCAAGTGCACAGCATGAAAAGACATCAACCATAAGGAGATGTACCCTGGGGCATCCTTTAGCACTTCTCCCTATTAGAGAGCTACATACCTAAGATGACTACTTGACATTGAAGCTCCCAATTTGATTGACAGCCTGTCTCTCCACAAGACTAAACTACCTTCATAAATAAAAGGGAGCCCTCTAGAGGTTACCCAAGGGCAGGCATCAACATGGGAACGTGACATTAGGCGCGTCTTCATCAGCTCGAGATTCGACCTCAAAACTTGAAACTCGACCTTGAGAAATTAACTTGAGATATTTTGCTCAGAGTTCGCGCATAGTGCGAGTCTTCGGTCTGGTGAAGATGCACCGGACAAATAGCTGAATATTTTGCCAAATAGTGGGATATTTTGCAAACTATCCCAAGATATCTTGGGATGACAATCCCGACCAAATATCCCGCTAATTGCAACTTCGGGCTGATGAAGACGCAATTTAGCTGGATAGTTTGCGATCGGGATAGTTCAAATAGTGGGATATTTGGCTTGAGATCTTGAGATGATGAGGACGCGCCTATTGGGGTTCCTGATGCACTGTTTGACGTCATCCATCTCTTGACGATACCACCAAAGATAGAGAGCTACCCCCATGGGTATGCATCTCAGAGAACTTGACATCAGAGTCCTTGATAAGGCTGACATTGAAGCTGTCTGACGATGCGTCTGTCTAAATTATATAACCTACATCGTAGAGCTATCAAGTCCCCAGGGGCTACACTTAGCATTGAGGCTTGTGATAAGCTGTTTTACAATGCATCACTATCATTAGAATAGCCTACCATCATATGGGCAAACGCACCAGAGGGCGGCCAGCAATGACTTACATAGACGAGTTAGAAAAAGACACCTGTCTACCAAGGCAGGAACTCCCAAAGATCGTTAAGAATAGAACTGAATGGATAAAGCTTGTCAAATCAGTGCGAGTATGCTCGACCTAGATGTACCATCATATTCTGATGTAGTCTTCTACGGCTACAACTGTAGGAACATACATGGGAGGAGAACCTGAGATTATGGTTCTCATGTAGATGAGCAGTTACACAGAATATCTGCACCTACATAATATGATAAACTTGTAGGGCTAGAAATGTGGATGTATACGTTGGACGAGTTTGACCATTTGACATCATGTCTGTGCTTTTTCCTCTTAATAATGACGACACTAGCTAGGGTCTCAAGTTAAGTTGCAGAGGGCACACAACTATTAGAACTATCAAAAGAGAACCCTCTAAAAGTTACCCAGGGGATACATATCTTTGAGGAGAAATTTACGTTGAGGTTCTTGATGAGCTGTTTGACGGCATGTCTCTGTTTCATCCTCTAATCGAGGACACTGACCACGGTCTCAAGTTCGGTGTGGGTCTCAAGCCAACAAGCTATTGAAAAGCCAAAGGGAGCCCTTTCAAGGCTGACAAAGGGGTACATACCTTTGAGGAGAACTTGACGTTGAGGTTCTTGATGAGCTGTTTGACGGCATGTCTCTGCTCACTCTGTTTCTTCCTCTCGTTGAGGACACTGGCTAGGGTCTCCAGCTTGGTGAGGGCCAGCTGCAGTGGCATCCTGTCAGGGTGCCCTTGGTGTGTCCTCTTCAACAGATCCTGAGTAAGAGACAGAAACATTAGTATATTGTGTTTGTCATACTCGATGAGATAAACACCTTACTATCCTCAACCCATATGATCTGTCACATCCTACTATCCCTAACTCTGGACTATTTTATGTTACTTTTCTCAGTCAAATTGTTAGTCCGGTGCTATTTGCCTTATCTGGGCTACACAAATTCATACTATTCATTTAGCAAGAAGGGAGACAGTTTGCTAGTATTACATCATCTGTATTTGAACAACTTCTCTAAGAACTAAAAAATGTCCATCATGCCATAAATTGAATTGAACATTAATGGTACAACAGCCAGTTGCTTCAAATCATTTTGTTTTGTTTATGTTTCGTAGCTCGTACTTACTTTCTCATTCCTCTTTAGAAGGAAAATTTACATCAGTTCAAAACAGAAACCACAAAATCTGCAAAAGACTTGTGGATGACCAAATGCAAGAAATCAAGCAGCTGTGAATTATGTATTGGACCTTAATTCTTCACTTTTAAAATCTTCCTTTTGGTAAATCTCCCAAAAGTTTCATGAAGTATTCAAGGAGCATACTCTCCATGAATATATATATAAAACCAAGATGATGCAAAGAAGAAAGACACAGAGAACAAGACTGTGCCAGAACGGTGATAGTGAATAAAAAAAAAAGTTTTATGTTTTACCTGTAGAAGACAGATGAATTGTGGGAACCGCTGAACTGGTTTTAACATGAGACCGTACAGACTCAGTCGGTCACTGCTGGATTGTTGACGACTCTGAAAGAATAAGATCAATTCAAAGATAAGTATGGTTTTGCGATCTTTCTTTACCTGATTCAATATAGATATTTTTAAAATTCAGACGGGTGTTTGCTCAATAGAAGAAGTCTTCAGGGATTTCCATTGAGTATGTCATAGTTGCATGCTTGACATTTCCAATATTGTAATTGTCATCATTGTCATCATCATTATCATCATCATCATCATCGTATCTCTCTTCTCTTCTCTTTTCCTCTCTTCTACATGTATTATCCCCTCTCCCTCCCTCTCTCTTTCAAGCAGGTGTTCTTTTGTGTAGTATCTAGTATGTCAATTACCTCTGAGTTCCCTGAAAGCTGCTTTTCTCCCCCTCACCTCCTCCTCCCTCTCCCTCCCTCTCTCTCTCTCTCTCTCTCTCTCCGTCTCTCTCCCCCCTCCTCCCTCTCTCTCTTTCTCTTTCTCCCCTCTCCCTCCCTCCCTCCCTCCCTCCCTCCCTCCCTCCCTCCCTCCCTCCCTCCCTCCCTCCCTCCCTCCCTCCCTCCCTCCCTCCCTCCCTCCCTCCCTCCCTCCCTCCCTCCCTCCCTCCCTCCCTCCCTCCCTCCCTCCCTCCCTCCCTCCCTCCCTCCCTCCCTCCCTCCTCTCCCTCTCTCTCACCTCAATGAATTCCCTAAAAGCTGGTTTCTGGGAGGCTGTCTTCTTCACAGTCTCCATGGCATGTGTGAAGTTATTGACGTACGCGCTGTACACCTCCAGGACCATGGCCTTGGAGAACTGAATAGATGGTGAGAAAATCAAGAATCATTAGATTGCTTGGAGGTGAGGAAGATGGATATGGAGGAGAGTGAGAAGTGGTATGAATGAAAGAACATGATAGTGGAGGGGTACAAAACAGAACATACCATAAGGACTGGAAGTTTAAGAGATGGGGGGGGGGGCAAGTGGTAGATGAAAGAGAACTATCACATCCAGGAGCATAGCCTTGGAAAACTGAAGAGAGTGTGAGAAAATTAAGAGCTATATAATTAGAGAGCTTGGAAGTAGGAGAGATGAAGTTGTGTGTGGGGTTGGGAGACAAGGGGTAGGTAAACCAGGGAGATGTTAGTTGAATTAGGGCATGGTGAAATTCAAGGAACAGGGTTGCAAAAAAGCGTAAAGATAGAGTGCACCAAAGTGAGAAATCAGGAATTTCTAGAGGGTCTGAAATTTGGGAATGATGGGGGCGTGGGGAGATAAGTGGCATACCTGCAAGTTGGGAATCTCCAAGGCCAAAATAAGGAATACAGTATATTTTATATATATATAAATATAAATAATGTTTTTAGAAAACAATAGGAGCATCAGGTTCCTAACGCTAGTGTGAAGGCAGAACATTAGGAATCAGTACTCCAAAATATGAATGGTTGGCAGCTCTGAAGAGCTATCAATGAGGAGGGGTTAAAGGTACTATGTCCCATTTGCAGGCCAAAAAAATGAAAAAGTTAAATTCCAACTGCATTTGAAAGATAATACTAATTTAGAACTTCCCTAAAAAAGGTGGGGCTTGAAAATGTCTTCAAGTGGGAAAATAACGACTATTAGTTGTCAAATCGACTTTACGGCTATAGAGCCCGAAAGTAATAGTCTTGATTTTCAGACAATTGTACCGAATGGTCATACGTTTTATGCTGCGCAAAGATTCAATCAGTTTAATCTTGGCCATCACAAGAAGTGGGTTATTGATGTAGACAAATGCTCATGTACCCTTTACAACTCTTTTCATGTATGTTATTACCAAAGAAGAAAAAAAGCCAGTCAGTCACTCAATAGTGTCTGACAGTGAGGTCTAGCAAGTAAACAGGTTTCCTTGCATAATTTGAATATGAGGACACTGCTAACGTTTAAATTTCACAGATAGGACATACATGACATATTCATAATTCCTGCAAAGTTCTACAGCATTTGAGGTTGGCTGCAAAAGGGACATAGTACCTTTAAATAAAATGGTACGGGTAGTTAAAACTGAGTGTGTAAACAAACATATTTTACATATCGTAGGTAACTTAAAAGATTGAGGAAAAGGAAGGACCCTAAGCCTTGGAGAGAATTAGAAGGTGAGAATTCCAGAGTCATTGGAAGGCCTGGAAGAAGGAAAACGAGAAAGGGTGGCTTTTTGAAGTTGAAACTGAGGGAAGAAAGGATTTGATAATGATGTCAATGATGATAAGAAAGGGAAGGATCGCAACCTTGGAAAGCTGGAAAGGTGAGAAATGGGAGTCATTAGAAGACATAGAAGTGGAAAGATAATGGGTAGATGGAATAGTGACAGTTAAGAGAAAGGAGGTTAACAACAAGGGGAATGGTAACTGATGTTTTAGCGATTGTCAAAGATGTAAGAAATGTAAGAATTGAAGCCTTACAGAACCAGGAGAGGATAAGAAATGGGAGTCATTAGATGACCTAGAAGGAGAAAGATAAAGAGTAGATGGAATGATGACAGTGATGAGAGAGGAGGTAATCGAAAAAGGGAATGGTTACTGATGTTTTAGGGATCCTCAACAGAGATGTAGGATAGGAGAGAAACAATGTCTTGAAGATTGGATTGGTGAGAAACAGAAGTCATTAGAATGCCTGGGAGAGAAAACAAAGGGGGTGGGTGAAATTGAAACAGAACAAAATAGTAACAGAGACCTTAGGGATCTGGAGGAAAAAAAGAAGGAAGAAATGTAAGAATCAAGCCTTAAAAAAGTTGGCAGAGTGAGATTTGAGAGTCATTGGAAAGTTACTAGCTAAAAGAAGAGGAAGAATGAACAAATGCCAGTTATAACAGAGTGTAAGGAAATGATGAATAAAACGTAAGCATTATAGAAATATTTTATTACTGTTAAGTTAAATAAAAAACAAACATAGTATCAAACATCTGATCAAAGTCCTTAAAATGGGGTTCAAATCATGCTGCACTCAGTTAAGGGTCTGTATGTCCCTTTAACTGTTGCATCCAATCACTGTACCCAAACTCTATTGATTCCATTCATACCCAAATTCGACACGACTTCTAATATGACAGCGCTTCTTTCTTTCACACGTACACGCGCCGTTCCCGGCTGGAATATTGCCTTATCGATCAGCGCTCATGAGGAAAAGCAGGAACATAATGTGGAGACCTTTCATTATGGAGTGCAACTGGGTGTTATGAATTTGTTAGCGGGCATTGATTTTTGCCAAGGTGAATACGAACCGCATGCCCTACACGTACCTGGGCTAACGAGGGAGCTATCCTATATTGTCTGTTCGGAGCCAGAAGGTTGTTAAGTCATACGCTTCAACAAGACTTAAAGCCCTTCTGGCTCTCATAAGATGATATTGAGATGCAAGGCAGTCAATGCAAAGGCCTCTCTCTGCGCAATATCCAATGTCCCCTATGGGTGATGAGCTATTTTTACAACATGTAATATACTAAGAAATTAATATTTTATAAGTGATATCTCAAGCAGTAGATAGTCAAATCACACGATGGACGTATTGATTACATGGATTTGCTTTAGGAAATGTACCATCAACATGTGAGATTAACTCTTTCATTCATAATATTTTGTTATCGATTGACAAGTTTCGTACATGCACCTGGGCCCTGTTTCACAAAACTTGTTATCAATAGCAAGTTACAATTAATGATATAGGCTACTGAAATCAAAAGAACTGATTGGCTATGCAGGCTGTTTTAGAGATCTATGGCAGTTGATACTGCTACGGCTACTGTCCCAGCTACTGATCATTTGTATTCAGTAAATTGCAAATAACAATAAATATTTGATAAAAAATTTAGTGAAATTCAAGTAGAAGAAAGGACAAATTGAGAAAAAAGTTATAAATGACAGTATTACAGGGGATAAGAGAGAGAAAGAGAGAAAGAGAGAAAGAGAGAAAGAGAGAGAGCATGAGAGAGAGAGAGAGAGAGAGAGAGAGAGAGAGAGAGAGGGAGAGAGAAAGAAAGATAGAGAAAGAATGAGAGAGAAAGACCCCAACAAAAGTAAAAGAGAGATAAAAATAAGAGTGAAAGACAAAATGTGGGGAGAAATGAAAGAAGACCAAAAAAAAAAACCAGAGAGATAGAAAGTAAAAGTAAGAGCATGAAAGAAGAAGATATAGAAGTAAAGAAGATTAAAAAACAGAATTAGGTGGAAAAAGGTGGAAAAGTAAAAAATTCTAGAGTGAAGAGGAAAGATTAGAAAGAACCAGAAAAGACAGAAAAGACAGAAAAGGCGACATTACATAGTGACAGCAATAAAGGAGATAGAAACAGATAGAAATCAAAGGTCACCCGCATGACAAACTCACCGATGCTACAAAGACATCTCCGATCTGTTCGATGTTGTCCCATTCCTTTATTCGACTAGCGAGGGCGATCTGGAACATTAGATGACATTGGTAGATGCCCCTCACGCGATAGAAGATCGTCTTCACCTTCTCTTTCTCCAACAATGGGGGCTCACTCTCAAGCAGGGGCTTCTCGTAGGCCTGACAATACAAAAAGAAAAAAGAATAGAAATTAGAAATGTAAAGACTCTTTTTCTCTTTAAGCTTATTGTTCAACTTCATATTTATAAAAAAAATAATTAAAATATCATTTAGCATTGACTAATGATTCATTCAGATAAAACTACCATTTCTAAATGGTCATATAAAGCTTCTTCATGTTTTAAACAAAAATAAATAAAAGTCTTAATTTGTATAGGATACAATGCATTTAATTTCCCTACAGTGTCAGTGCTATTCAAAGAAAAACTGATGAGTCTGCATTGGGAGCTTATTAAAGTTTAATAGAGACTTATTTTTGTCATTACTTTTTGACTGCTTCTCCCTTTATGTCCTTCTTTTCATTTCTCTAAAATATTTTTCTGAATTTGTTACATTGCCAACTTTTATGCTGGTAGAAGGTATAAAACCATCCCATGATACTTTTACCTCATAAGTTAACAACTAAACAACATACGTCAAACTTTACTTTTTCGCCAACTCTTGGGTATAAATCAACTCCAACTTCTTTTACTGTCTTTGTTCTCTCCCCTCTCTATATTTTCTTCTTTCTATTCTTTAGGGGGATCAGAGGGTATTTGATTCTGAACAAGATTTCCAGCAATTTGCGTCACAATGCATTTCTCCCACTCGATGGAACAATACATCTTCAAGTCTCCATAGCAACCAGGAATATCTTCCTACACTCTAACTCCTACTCATTCTTCTTAAGATTATTGATAGTTTTCACATCTGCAGCTGCTATGAAAACAACCAGAAAAATAGGCCTGAATTTACAAAGGAGGTTTAAATTAAATCCATGGTTTTGATCTTCATTTACATAACCCATAGTCTAAAATTAGCACAAAATAAGCATGATACAGTCAGAGGTCCAATATTAGACGCGCGCCAGGCAAGGTACGCTTATTTTACGCTAATTTTTAAACCATGGGTTAAGTTAAACCTCCTTTATGAATTCAGGCCCATAGTGTGTTCACAGCCAGAAGGGCATTAGGGACTTTTAGATTTGCACGTCAACAGCTTTGACTGCAACGTGTGACGTCATTTTAAGGCGCTGCGCATGCGTCACGTCGTCTCAGTCGGCAATCGGGAATGCGTCAACCTTAATTTTCCTAAATCTAGTACATTCACATACATACATATTGATATTTATATAGCGCCTTTACATGCTCAAGGTACTAGTATCCCGCGTGCGCATAAAATATACAGTTCCTCAGGTAGACAAAGGAACATCCCTTCCCGCTATGTAAAAATGTGTAGAACAGGTGTCACATGCATATTCACCTGTTCTACACATTTTTACATATTAATAGCAGTGAAGGGATGTTCTTTTGTTGAGGGTAGAATGAGGAACTGTATATTTTGTCCTCTTTCTTTGTCCGTGATGTTCATAATGTTACTTCTTGCATGCACGTATATCGTCGAGTGCAATCTAAAAGATTTCTAATTGTAGTCAACATGGGCAGTTGAGTACGTTGACACGCATGAACAGTCGGCGTTCGCTGTGTTCTCGTCCACTCAATCTAAAAGTCCCTGTTAACTCTGTGTTAACAACCTTCTGGCTGCAAAATGGATGAAATTATTTTATGCTTCTAATGAGTTTTTGATTATTCTATTATCATTTAACAGAGAGGTAATTTACCTGAGCAAGCATTTGAAGGGACACCATGCAGGTGCTATTAAATTACAAAGGAGATCAAGATACTCCCAAGTTATATCTTTGGAATTTGTCTACCATTCTTTTACTGAGGGTGACTCAGCAGCATTTTTTTGTTGGACCTCATGTAGCTTTAATTATACAATCAGTCAATCAATGATATTCCATCACACAGTTAGCACAATTCTAACTCTATGTTATCCAATTTCTATCTTTGGAATACTCCATTATAAAGAAGAACTTTTAGAGAAACTTGGCTTAGTTGATATTGTAACACCTTGCTAGTAAATAATATTTCATGTTCAATCTTTGGAATATTCCACTGTGTTACAAGGGACCTTACTAGCCTATAGAGGGATTTTTATAAAGCAGCTATTACATAAGCTGGTAGAAAATGATATCAAATCTGTGGAATGTCTCATTCTGTTATGGGGATCTTACCTGTACTAGCCTTTGGAGGGACATCATATAATTCCTCTCACTGTCCACAATAGCTTGTACCACATGTCTCCTCCCGATCTGTTCCAGGGAGAGCCCCTCCGGTTGCGGTGGAAGAGTCGGAGGGGGATGTTTCATGTGAGAGAGTTTGACATCAATATAGTGTATGTCATCTTTATCTGGAAAGAAAAAATATGGAATGGAAGGAAAGACAAACAAATCGTCAATACAGAAACCTTAGTCATTATTCCATTTGGGCCAGCATCAATAAAATCATCTGCTTCAATGTAGTGTGTGTCATCTTGTTTTCTGGAAACAGAAAATGTAAGATGGATGGGAAGATAAGAAAATTCTTGATGCAAAGTCCTGAGACAACTTTATTAAAATCTCCACCCCTTGGAGATCATTCTATTTCTATGTAACCATACACATGCATGGATGCAGAGGGCAGTTAAAGGATTTCATCTGTCATACAAAGCTTTTAATCTTTCCCCTAGGTATAGACTAGCGAAAAGAATATGAATGTCTGGCCAAAGGATCTTCAGGGCCATGGCAGGGATCTGAACCAGGTGGTCAGTGTCATCAAACTTGTTATCAATAATAAATTCAAAAATTCTATGACAAATATGCTTTAAGCCAATCAAATCCAGTGATTTCAGGAGATAGTTGTAACTTGTTATCAAAACAAGTTTTACGAAACAGGGCCCAGAACGATTGATCCAAGTCAAGCAACAAGTCTTGAACTTTACCAACAATATCACATCTGTTTGGAGCAAAAAGGGCATTAATTCAAATACTTTAACACAGACTTAATGCCCTTCTGGCTCCAAATATCAGTCTGCAATTTGTCTGATTTCTAAAAGGGGTTTATTTGTGAACTTCTGGTTGGAGCATATCGATTTATAGAACGGACTCAAGCAGTCATTTTAAATTTTGCCTGAAATCAAACCCTAATGCTTTTCACAAGAGAGACCTAACCTAGATGCACGCAATATTTAACATCATTATAAGAAGTTAATTACCCATTTCTTAAATTCATATAAATTACCCCAGTTTTCCATGATTGTAATTGGTCTCAGAGAGCTAATGGCATCCTGGCTTTTAACCAATATATCAATATAAAAATTAGCTAGAAAGGATATTTATGTGTACACTGTATATATAAAAACATATAAAAGAGTACTGTTAAGAAAAAAAAGAAAAACTATTTCCCAATTATCACTGATGCAAAGGAATGTAGTTTCCAAAACTGAAACAAAATAATTCCTGTTCTACAGAGTTCACTTTAACAGTGTTTCTATGTTTTGAATTTAATTTTCCATCAAAATGATTTTTGAAATTATAATTTTGTACCCCTTCCAACCCCCCCCCCCCAAAAAAAAAAAGACCCCCTTTTATAAATCAACCCTAACCCATTCTTTTTTCAGCAACAACATAGGTGAAAGTATGGAAGCAAAGGTTGCTTCATCTTCATCCCCCTCTTTCTCTTGCATCTTACCCTATCTTGTCTAAATCCATCCTGCCATCTACACATATTGTTCAAATCTACTCTAACATATCAAGAATATAAAAGATGTTTACCTTCACATTGTCAAAACAATCCATACCAACAGTAAACCTGTATCTCTTTTGATAAAATATCTGATCTTTGTTGATCCACTCTAATAATAAATCTTGAATTTCACCTGCCTAGATCTTACAAAACAGACAAACTTGTAGAGGATGTTCTTTTCAATTAGCCTTTTGATCACAATGTTACATTTTCCAGAACAACATTCCTGCATTTCTCATTTTTATTTCCCTTGTCACACTCGACCCTCATTTTCTCCTGTACTTCCTAAAAATAGATTCTCTTGGTTATAAGTCCACATTCTAGTTTCTTGTCACCCAAACTGAACCTTCTGAAAATATATTTTACTGTCTGCTGCGCCAAAAAAATCTATTCAGACAATTTGATTCATCCAAGTTAGGAAAGGAACAAGCAGGATCTATTTTTCAATTACTCCAGTTTTCACAAAGTCAAAGCAGCACTTTCATCTCGCCGACATCAACATCTTTTTCCTTCTCCGACCTCAATTTTTTTCTTTTACAAGGTAAAGGAGTATTTTCTTGCTATTTCTATTGTAAGGAGCTCTTAAATTTTAAATCAAGTTATGCTTATTCAATCATATGTAATCACCTCAAGTCATATTATGAAGATAACCTCGACCCTCTCTATTCAGTTTTTAAGACTTTCTTTTTTTCTTCATCGAGCCAAGTGTACAAGGTCAAACTATTTAGGCTCGTTCAGATATGAAGGGTTAACCGCCATAACAATAAATATTTTTTTAAACATGTAAATGAATCCTGGCTTGACAATGCTTTCTATGGCAAGACATTTATCCACATTTGCCACTCTCCACCCAGGTGTGAATGGGTACCCAATATGCTACAGCGCTACACATTTGGACGCTCGGCTATGACCGGTATAATAATGTTGGGGTGATGGGAGTATCAGAGTGTGAAGGATATGGGCACTATATATAAGAAACTGGCATTATTTATTATTATTTCTGACTTGGGATCCAAGCACAGATGATTCATGTTATCCTTTATTTTATTCATTCTCCTTTTAACAGCTACATGTAACTTGTCCAATATAATGTTAGATAAAGTATTAGTGGTTGATTTTATACATAATACCTGCCTAAAATTATCCTTATGAGGTTAGTCCCCTTTAAGTAGTAGGCCTATAAAGAAGGAAGCCTTTTGGTATATCCAACTACCTGTATTTTTATTTTGCTTTTTTTACTTTCTTGATGTCATAGTTTATGTTAAGACACAAAGTTGCTCCTTTTTAAAAATCAATGAAGCATACAAGTTTGAAGGCAAACAAAACATGATGCCCTGCTAGAATATTATGTTTTTCAAAAGAAAGCAACCACATTTCGAAAATGTGAATTAGGTCCGTCTTCCTACTTCTCCTCCTTTTAGCTCAACCTCTTTTCATCCATCAAAGAAAGTCTCCTCCTGCCTTCAAAATGAACATAGAACTTGAGAACTGCCTTCATGACGATAATTACATTTCAGCGCATTCTCTTAATTAATGTCATCATTTCATGACAACCTTTTTATCGTTCTCCGTCTTTATCGTGCCCCTTTCTTTACGTCCCCCGGAAAATGAACATCCCCGCCTTTGTGTGGCCAGGAACTTATACTTCACGTCGATACCAAGTTATGAAAGTAATGCTTGACACGCTCATTTCAATTACTCCACTTTACCGGAGGACAAACACGGGGCGCGCTCCGATGCTTTAATATCGAGTCGCGGCGCCCGTGGGGGACCAGCGCGACCCAATTCCCCTCCAGGGCAATATGCTTTCAACATGATGGCCAGACATAAGACTTTCACTGCAGTGGGAGCAAGAAGGTCATAAGCCCCAAGCAGAAAAAGGGAGGAAATGTTTTCCTCATTAATAACTTGGTACAAAGAATTCTTTATTGCTGTGACAATAGAAGGAGCAAGAAGTTCATAAGCCCCAAGCAGAAAATTGGAGGAAGGGTATTGTTCTTCATGTTATTGAGTACCTGTACGAGGTATTCATTTAATATTGTGGTAGTAGACTTTTATTGCAATCAGGGGCAACAAGGTCATAGGTCCCTGAGGCATTTAAATAGAAACTGGAAGGAGGAAGGGTATTTCCTTTGTACATACTAGTATTACATATTTTGTACAAAGGTATTTTATAAAATTGCTGCAATACACTTTCACAGCAGTGAGGGCTAGAAGGTCATAAGTCCCTGGGCATATGGAACTGGAGAGAGGAACAATATTTCCCTTTATTTTTTCAAGTAGTTGGAGTAAGGTATAATTTAGTCTGTTTGGTACCATAAAGACATTAACTCTGTGTTACTGTCCTTCTAGCTTCAAACAGAAGATTTAATGATGTGGTAATCAACTTTCACGGCATTCGGAGCAAGAAGGTTGCAAGTCCCCTGGCATATGCAGACTGGAAGGAAAGTATTTCCTATCTACTCCTTCCATCTCTATGATAATCAATACAAAATGGGTTACCAATCTCGTTAGGCTCTAATTAATGCACTGTCCTAGTTTATAGGTTATATTAATCTGATTCCACATCTTCATCAAAGAGGACATCGCTTCAATAGTTCACCTGCCCCATCTCATTCTCTATTAAATGCATAATTCGACCTTCAACCCTTCAAAATGATCGCAAAAACTTTCAAAAGTCAAGCTAAGGCAATTGTAATAACCTTGTGTGTTGCAATACCCATTTCATGTGCATGCCTCAACATGAGATATTTCTAAAACAGAATCTTTCAAAAGTAAACCTTAAAGCTTATCTTTTCCAGTTTGCTTTTAATGGATCTTATTTTTTTTCTTTATGTGATATATTGTATTTGTTATAAAGAATTAACACAAGTACTAAAAAATACACCCATGTGACATTTCTTACCACTGAAAAAGGAAAGTTACTTCTTCTATAGGTGAAAATTTGTAGCTTTGTAAGCATTCTGATATTGTCATGAACTCAGAAACTTAAGAGATACGAAACTGCTACCCCCTCAAATCACTAAAGGATTGCCGTTTCAACCCCTTCCTCTCTTCTAAAGCATTATGATAAGGTCAAGAACTCAAAAACGAGATACAAAACTGTTATCCCTCCAAATCACTAAATCATTGCCTTTCAACCTCTTCCTATCTTCTAAATCCTCAAAGCTATTGAAGAATTCCAAATGCAGCCCACACATACATATTTTTAACCATTTGTGATTCCTTCAAACTACAATTTACAAAAGAAAGGTAAGTCCCTAGATTTCCAACTGCGATTGGAGGTCAAATAATGAGTTTTCTCTCGCGATGCACCTCTAGGAAACCTCCTATATCAAGGGTGAAAACATAGGAGCAGAAAGATCTATGTTTGGAGTTTATTTGTAAGAGGATATCACCAAGATCTCTTGAGGGATACTATTCCCTCAAATAAGCCCTAAAATGACTTGCTCGGCCAACTCTAAATCTTCACCTATAGGCATAATGAATCATGTTTCATTTGATGAATTTTTCATAACTTCCTAAGGCCCTTTTCTAGTTTTCTCTCGAGATAAAAAATGTTATATTTTCATCAGGAACAAAACAGTAGCTACTTGGAACGGGATCTAGTTGTTAATGTTGTTTTTATTCCACTTTAAAGCCCAAGTGATCATGACTTTTAAAGGTCACATTGAGTTCTGGAAATGACAACAAAACTGTCACAGAATTCATCAAATTTCACACCAAGTGTTATATAAAACTAAATATATGCCATTTAAAGTCAATTGAAATTGTATGCTAGCTGATTTACAAGCATAGAGAAAGGAGGAAAGTAAATCTGTTTGGACTGAAAAACAAAACATTGTTTTATATGCAACGTTTTGGTGTTTTCATTTTAAGTAAGTGGATTTCAGGATTTTTTAAGTATAAAGGTTACAAAAAAACTGATGATATACTACGCTCTCTACTACATGGTGAACAATTGAACAAATGAAATTATGGAAATAAAAACCTCACTTGCAAAAAAGAGTGAAATAAATGCAGAATAACATTTGGAATGTTTTTGTTCAAAAGTGCAATAACTCAGAAATTTATATTTAGTTTACTCTCTACTGGCTCTCAATAGACGATGCTTTTCAGATGCAGGACGGCAAATACAGCCATCAGAGAATAAATGATGATAAAATCAAGTAAAAGGAAAAATACCTTTCTTATTCCTTAACAGATCAATAGAAGTTTAATCTATTGTATCATCAAGCACTCTCCATCTTTTCGGTCATTGACTTTTACATTTATATATTATTCGTCTCTATGGCAACATAAATTTTCAGAGAACATAAAACTGAACAATGACCCTAATAAAATCAATTATAAGGCCCTGTTCAGACATGATGGGTGTACTTATTACTGTATTGTTCATGCATCTTGTAAATTTGATGTTTTTTGAGTTTTTTTGTAACTCAAGAAGGTGTACTGGTTAAATAAGGGGCTTTGTTGAATGCTTTTAAATGTAAGCTTTAAAATGTCATATTTTCAGGAAAAAACATAAATCAGGACAGATCAATTTTTCACATTTCTTTGCGATCAATCTCCTATACTAAGCAAATAACTTACTCCAACCATTGATCCAAATATTCAACCCTAACCCTAACCCTAAACCTCTCCTTAAACCAAACCTGAAACACCAAAACCTTAACCCCATATCATTAACTAAAAAGCGCCAGGAGCAAAATTGCAGGGTAACTGGTAAACAGCCCATTTATATCAAGTATAAGTTATGTGACGTGCTTATATAAAAACAACATTTACATGTAAATTCAGCACTAATTGTCTGCAGAGAGACAGAATGGCGTTAGCAAAATGTCAATTACCATTTTTATTATCATAAAATGTTAGAATTGGACTCTTGGACGTTCAAGAAAAGTTATTTTTCCTGTAGAGTAAAGTGCCCAGAAGGAGTTGAGTGACCAATAAAACCTTCTATCAACTTCTAGTTATCTATTCATCTCGCTCAAAATAGGGAGAGATGAATATCTTGTCTAAGTTCCCTCATTTCATTTTCTCCCTCAGGAAAAGTTAATGTACTTAAAATGTACACTGTTTTCCTCCATATCATGGGAGAACTTTTTGTTTTAGGAAAATACAAGAGCAAAATTGCGACCCAAACTTTTGAAACTTCGACATTTTCAAATGTCTCATTTCTAAAAGTGTAAACAATGAACTATACAGTTAGGGTAAAGGGGGGGGGGGGGTATGAGTATGAGCTCTATTTCCTTTACAATTAAAATTGCCAACATTCCTTATAAATAAGTACAATATGAATTATTAAATGATTGTCTACTTTAGTGTGTTAGGTCGTAAGCTTGGCGCTACCAAGGCAGTAATAATAATAATAATAAAAACGTTACTTATAAAGCGCTTACCACCGATGTCTCTAAGCGCTATACACACAAAATAGACTGATATACAATTACATCTTATACAAAACTAAAAATGCAAATAAACCTACAAATTACAATACATATGGAATACACATCAAAGTGAACAGAGTTAATCAATCATCAAACGCAATTTTGAATAAATGTGTCTTGAGACTAGTTTTGAATAGGTTAACGGTTTGACAGTTTTTTTACATTTAAAGGTAATCTGTTCCAAAGTTCAGCAGAAGCTTTGCGAAAGGAACGATTACCATAAGAGAGAGTTGACACAGAAGTAGATACAAGGTTTAATTGTGAAGATGACCGTAAATTGCGTGAGGGTTTGTATTCCTCGATTAATTCTTGCAGATAAATTGGTGCCAATTCATGAATGCATTTATAAGTTAAAACTAAGATTTTGTACATAATGCGGTACATCACCAATAGTATGCAAGAATCGTTATTGATTATAAACAAGGGGCTGAATAAATCTTAATGGAAGCTAAGAAGAGAGGTCTGAATGCTCTAGAATTAGTGGTTCTTCTTCTCTTCTTCTCATAATCAATCTTCGAAAGGCTTCGAAATCTTTGTTAGGCTATGCAGCCTAACAAGAAGATGAACTGAAGATTGCAAGCAGTATGAGGAAGATAGATTGAGCTTTAATGGGACAAGGGCATTACGTGCCTCAAGGAAACAGTACTGTAGTCTCTTGAAGTGCTCTGGACTGTCAGCATGCACTTCATTTGCTGGAAGATTATATAAGTTATATTATTAATGATTACATGTTTAAGAATTTATTTTCACACTCGAATTTCATCAAATGGACAAAGATATAATTGTTTCAAACTCTTCCTTTTAGGGGTGAAAGTGGATTATCTAAATACGGTCAGTGAAACATTTTCAAACGTAATCTTAACATTGGGGAATGATGGAGTGAGGGCTCTTTTTAATTAAAATAATGGAAACTCTGACATATTCAAATGACTATTTTATTCAATGTAACACTGAATGTATTCACTATTGGGGGTAATATGCATAAGGGCTCCATTTCATGTCAAAATTCCTTTTCTAGACTTACTAAAACAAACACAACATGAATTATCAAACTTTCGTCAACTTTGTATGTTAGATCTAGAGCTAAAGCAGTATTGATTGTAAACAGGGGGTTGAATAAATTTATATGGAAGTAGTGTAAGAAGAGAGGCCCAAATGTTCTAGAGAGTGAGGAAACCTTTAGGTTAGTGCCACCGGATGCCCTGTTTCATATCAAAACATCTGATCATATCGGCAAATCGAGTGCTCGCAGCTGACGAGGGCTTTTCGGGGAAGAGGGTCGAGATTCGGGGTCCTGATTAAAAGGATGCTGCGTGGTGTGTTGCCCGCGCCGGTGTCGGGTTCAGGATTGCGTCACGTACGCATAGTCGGGTGTTAGTATCAGGTTGATGGAGGGGGTGCGGAGGAATGGAGAAGGACAGGTTTCAATAAAAAGGATAAAAAAATAGAGAAGGAATAGACATGTTGAAAGTGAAAGAAAATTAATGCTTCCATATTTAGGATGATGGAATGAATCAGACCGAAGACTGACTTTGTGAAAAGAATGATAATAAGAACAGTAATTGGGATATGAAAAAAGAGAGGAAATACAAACATGTGCAAGCATTTGATGAAGCACAGTGGGATCTTACCATTCAATTATTCCAGAATTCCAAAACTGGGTTATCTATTTCATAATAAGACTAAAGAATGAATTCAGAATATCAATGATACAAATACGGGGGCAAAGCAAAAAAAAGCTGGTTGCATATTATGTTGAAGCCTAGTAAGAAACTATTTAATCATTCCAAACTAGATTATCTATTTCATAATTAGACTAAAGAATGAATGCGCAATATCAATGAGAGACGAAAAGTATTGGGGCATAGCAGAAAGAGATTGAATGTCTATGATGTCACACAGTGAGATATTATCATTCATTATTATTGAAAAAGGAAAGATACATTTCAAAATAAGGAGAAAAAGTGATGTCAGAATAAATGGGTTGTAATTAATCAGAGATAAATTGTTAAGATATGCTTGGACGTCATAAGAGAGAGAGCGAGAGAGAGAGAGAGAGAGGGGGAGAGAGGGAGAGAGACAGATAAACAGAGAGAGAGAGAGACAGATGGATATATATATAGAGAGAAACAGAGATACAGAGACAGACACAAAGAGAGATCTTAGATTATCAATTATCAAAAGAAAGATGGTTTTAAGAGAAAAGACCGAGTTCTTAGTTCTAAAAATTAGAATGATACAGTAGCATTTGTAGGAATAAAATAGTTCAAAACTTTTAACCCTATTTGATGCCACATATACAGGTTGAATACTTGTAACTGTTCACTTTTTTGTGATTTTTAGCAGGACTGAGTCAATTATGTAAACATTTTGATGATTTCAAATCTCATAATTTACTTTTATGTACTTTATCGTCTGTTAAGAACGTAAAAGTCGCTGACTCTGTTTTACAGTATATGAGTTAACGCCTTTAGGGCTCTAAACAGATGATATAATACACATTTCCAAATAAATTCAACACAGTGTCTTTCATGATGCAATTGCAAGGCTCTTTTATCTTTTATCTCCAGGGTGGTTTCAGCATTAAATGCTGAACACGTTTGCATGATGCAGAGCAATACTGCAACACAATGTCAACCAATTTGTCACATTTGTCAAACTCTAAATGCCCCCTTGCTCTTAAAACCCTTTAGCACAGTTAATAGACATAGGGAGGGGAGAAGGGGTGGAGAGAGAGAGACAGGGAGAGAGAGAGAGACAGAGAGACAGAGAGAGAGAGAGAGAGAGAGAGAGAGAGAGAGAGAGAAACAGACAGAGACAGAGACAGACAGAGACAGAGAGCGACAGACAGAGAGACAGAAGGAAAGGAAACGTGAGATTTATGAGAGGAGAGAGGGAGGGAGAGAGAGAGGGAGGGAGAGCAAGACAGAGAGAGGAAAGAGTAGAGAAATAGGTGGAGATAAGGAGGAAGAGGAAGGAGAAGAAGAAGAAAAGGAGAAGAAGAAGAAGAGGAGGAGAGGAGAGGAGGAGGAGGAGAGGGGAAGACAAAGAGAAATTTATTGAGGAAAGTGAGGACAGAGAGAGACAGATAATTAAGACAGAGATAGAGAAAAATAGAAATAACATTTTTTTATTAACAGCTCCCAAACCTATAATTATCATCACATTTGTGAAAAGATGTGCTTCTAATCTAAACCAAATGGGGCACATTGAATGAAAACACAAGTCACTGAGGTTATTAGGAAAAGACATTCCTATTTCAAAATATCAGATACTGAAATCATAGAAAAGTGTAAATTGTGTAAATACTGGTATTCTACCCACTTTCCTGCAAGTTGCAAATATAACCACAAAAAATGGATTGCACAATACACCGAGAAGTTTAAATTTCCTCCACTCTCAAGCACAAAGAAACATAAACCCTTCATATCCAGCAACATGAGGCCTGTCTTAATCAGCTTGAGTTTGCCAAATAATTCTCTATTTAACTTTCCTGATGCAAATTTGCGTCTTCATTAGTCCACAGTTGCAATTAGCGGGATATTTGGTCAAGAAAAAAACCAGAGAAATGTTAGTCTTGTTTCCAAAATATCCCGCTATTTGGGAAATACTGGTCTAATTTACGCCCATCCAAGCTTGTTTGTGATGAGCGTATTGGTCTGGTGAAGTGCAATTTTGAGCTTTGGGATAATATCCAGAGTCTGAAAATAGCGGCTTATTTGGCAAACTTGAGCTGATGAGAACAGGTCTATGGACAAGTAATTCTGGCTGCCCTGGGCAAAATGGAAGTGAACCTGGCAAATATATCTTATATCTGAAAGAGTAGAAGCCCAATTCATATCCGGTGAGGGAATGAAAAGGCTCAGGGATTGAGAGAGAGAGAGAGAGAGAGAGAGAGAGAGAGAGAGAGAGAGAGAGAGAGAGAGAGGGGGGAGTGAAAGAGAAAAAGAGACAGAGAGAGAGAAAGAGAGACAGAGAGAAAGAGAGAGAAAGGGAGAGACAGAGAGAAAAAGAGAGAGAGAGAGAGAGAGAGAGGGGGGGGAGAAGAAGTGATAGAGAGAAAGGGAAAGGTAGAAAGAAGGGATAGAGGGGAAGAGACAGAGAAATAGAGATAGATAGATACAGGAAGATAAAGACATAAACAATGATAAAGACATAGATTGGAGAAAGACAGACAGCAAGAGAGACAGAGAGAGAGAGAGATGAAGAGAAAGAAGGGGGTAGCAAGAAAGAAAAAGCTGATATATAATCTAAATGGAAATAAGAGTTGTGTTGTGATGCTACATGAAGCCCCTTATGAAACATGAATTTTAATTTAACTAGAGGGCATTATCTTGTACATACAAAGAAAAGCACTTAATTCTCCATAAATTCATCTCCTTCCTCTCTTCATCATCCTTCATCATGTTCCTCTATCAACAATTTAAATACAATGTTTCAAAAGAAATATAAAAGTCCCCCCCCCCCAAAAAAAAAAAAAAAAAAAAAAAAGTAAACCATATTCAACATGACAGGAATTAATTTGATATCAATATCTCTGCATTACCAAGGTGTAATAAATGGCAAAAGCTTTTCATCATGAATTTATTATCCATATAATGAAAAAAACACTGATACCAAAAGCAGTAATTGGTTTATAAACTAAGAACCTCTTTATAATACAATGCTTCTAACTATCAATACAGCAGTCATGAATACTGTAAATACATTTCTCAATTTACTTCAAAAAAGCTTTAGAGAGTAGGCCTTGAAAAGTAAAAGTTCCCTTTCCCCGCTAAAGGGTGAAACAACAGTCATAAATTCTGTAAACACAACTCTTTCAATTCACTTCATGGCTTAAAAAAAATAAACCTTGAAAACAATTTTTGGGGTTTTCCCCTTTTACTTGACAGCAGTGGATGGTTGAACAACAGTCATGAATTCAGTAAATACAGCTCTATCAAGTCAGCCAAATATCTTAGCAAAAAAAGGTCTTAAAAGGTAAGCCTTGAAAAGTGAAAGGTCAGTTTTGCCTTTTCACCCATGGCATTGGACAGATTAAACAAAACAATGGCCAGGCAAAAGAAAGCAAACATGGGACATTAGTTAACCTTCATGTCAACGATAAATTGGTCGAAGTAGTACAGGTAATTGTCAGAGCATTGTAATACAATGCTCTGCCTCGATCGCCCAAGGGCAAGATGATGAAGACGGTGTATGTTTCAACACGCACCTTACAAAATGGCAGTCTTAATCGGCGTGATTGATGAATGTTTAACAAATGGATGTATGTTGTGTTTATTTTTAGGGTAAGGGTCGTGTTGCAATTACATCGTAAAGCTACCTGAAAAGGTTGACATTACCACAATCATTCAATAATTGTTTCTGCCTTTTAGTTTGTATCTAAGCACTGTTCCTTCTCTTATTTCTTGTATTTCTTTCATTCCATCTTCCATCTCTCTCTCCATCTTGTCTCTCTTTTTTTCTGGTTCCTCCTGCATATTTTACCCTTGTTCTTTACACCAAATCCATTTCATTTCACTAAGTGCTTTCAATCTTTCAAAGTCTTTTAAAACACAAATCATGTTCCTTTTAACCTTATTCTTAAATGGGACTTTAAACAAAATAAGTGGAACACACAAAAAAGCGAGACAAAGCACGTTCTAGTTTCTAGCTTTGCAAATTTCTTGAAACACTTCTTTACCATCCCCCCCCCCCCTACCCCCGAAAAAAAAAAAATCCTTTTGTAATTACCAAATGAAATAATCTTATTGTCGGTGAATACTAAATCCAAAAATAAATAATTGTGGCTTTAATAGTGTTAGCACTTATCTTTTGTAAATAACATAAAAAATATTAATAATACACTTTCCAAAACAAATAAAATAAATGTTCAACTTTTACATAATAAAATCAAACTAGACCACTTTAAAAGAACCTCTTTCTCTCTGTGCATCTCAGGGTTTTCCCCCAATAATAATCATGTCATTTTGCCGCAAAAATATGTTTTCAGTTGCCTGAGCAATTTACTATTAAAAGCAATTTGTACAGGTAAATATCAATGCTCAAACATAAATGGTCCCTCACAACCTTGCAATTCAATATAATGTAACTGTGTCCTCTTCAACACATTATATATTACTTATACAACTTGAAGCATTCATATATCCTGGAAGATAGAAAAAAATATCCAGGGGTACATTTAAGCATGAAAAATACTGATGCAAGCACTTTCATTGGGAATGAAAAATGGACTTTGATACAGCCTAAAAGCCATCATAAAAAGCACCATTTTTAACTATTCAGAGCACCTTTTGATATCATTCAAGTAAAAGCGTTTAACATTTGAATAGAGCATGGAGATATCTCTCTCGTATCGTTTGCCAAGCGTATACAGGGAGAGGTGTATGCATGACATAGGAGAGAAAAAGAAAATCATCTCGCTGCAAAGTGAGTGACATTTCTGTTCTTGAACCTCACTTTGCTCGACAGGTGAAACTCGTTCGTTGCTGACCAATCCTCGCTCTAGCAGACTGAGAAGCTTCCATTTAAGGCAGTGCCCATTTCCTCCGCGCCTTAAGCACGAAACCTGAACTTACATGCCCCGCATCTTCAAGTTATACGTTGCCATGGGAACAGTAAAGTCATAACACGTACGCCAAGATGTTTTCTAATCTACTCTGGGCTTTTAGCAAATGCATGGTTAACTACCGCTCGGAGAAATGCGTGGTGATCAGTTTTCTTGCTTCTTCTTTTGGAAAGGACTCCCAAAAGCAGAGAAATAAATGATCAATGTTTGAGTAAAGGACGGCATAGAAATGGCATATGTTTGAATGCAAAATTCACACTGTAGAGAGAACTAAATCTTGCCCTATATCATTTTCTTTGTGAGTTTACTAGAAGCATAGGATTCCACTTAAAAGTATTCAAGTTTTAGGTTACCCAATTTTTTTCATTCAATTTTGGGTATTAATCGCATCATATTTTTCTCTCTCTGTGAGGAGAGGATTCAATGGAAGGTATTCAGATTATGATTAACCATTGATATATTATTGGTTTCAGTTTGCATAACAACAATGGTATCAACACTATAAATGAATTAGTTATAAAAAAAAGGAGTCTCAAATAGCCACTCTTCTAATTTCAGTTCTACATGTGACTAGCCATTCTTTGACTATCTTCATTGCCTGTGTTCACATCTTCTATAGATCATGGTTTAGTCTCTAAAAGAACACATTTCTAAATATTACTTCATGTCATTTTCTACTAATGACACCACCCCCCCCCCCCTCAAGCACCTCCTTAACATCATTGTTTATCAAAAGTCATTTGCTATGTTTACATCTTCTCTAGATCATGGTTTAGTCTCTAAAAGAACATATTTCTAAAGATTACTTTATGTCATTTTTTACTAATGACAACAACACCCCCCCCCCCCTCCCAACACCACCTTAACATCGTTTTTTCAAAATTTGATTGGCTGTGTCCACATCTTATTCAGATCATGATTTATCTCTACAAGAATGTGTTTCAAAATGTACCTTCGGGTCACCTTCTCCTCTAAACAGACAATGTATATTAATAGATTCAGTCCCTACATATCTGTATAAAGCAATATGTTTCAAATCATAACTTTGACTTGTCTGAACACTCCTTCGTACCCACTTCTAGAAATAACAGCTATCTCACACAAGCAGCCATTCTTGATCATCATCATAGGTTCTAATCAAATTTCATCTCAATGATTTCCATTTGTACGTTTCCATAGAAAGAATAGCTTCCTGAAATCGTAATATTTGGATGTGTGTGGCTGAACCCTCCTCTGGTTCACTTTTAAGAAAGCAAGCTCATACAAGCAGTTTAACTTGATCTTTATCATAGATTCTAATCATATCATATCTTATATCTTAATACAATTCTGTATAATACGAAACCCATCTCAAATCGTGACTTTTTGTTGTGTGCGAATACTCCTACATGTCCACTCCCAGCCATGACAGCCGCCTTGCACCAATGGTCATCCCTAGCAGTCATCCTTGACCATTGTCTCAGATTTCACGATGAAGCCATCACTTTTCAACCCATACCCCAGGGTCTTGTGATGCCACTATCAATTGTATTCAGACCTCTGCTTTTTTCAGCGTTCTTTCCTTGTTGCTCTCTCTGTTTTTGTTTTTATCTCTCCATCTTGCAATGCACTTGCTCTTCGTCAATTTCACATTCCTTTTAATCCTCTTATCGTTCACCATAAGCTTTTCCATATTTCCCTTTCTCTCTCTTCCCATATCCTATCCTTTCCTCTTTTTTTCCTCTCCTTACTCCTCTCCCCCCCCCCTCCTCTCTCTTTCTTTCTCAGTACTCCCCCCTCTCTCTCTCTCTCTCTCTCTCTTCTCTGCCTCTCTCAATGTACCCTTCTTCTCCTCCTCTCTCTCCATTTCTCTATCTCTCAGTCTCTACTTAAGATTGTTATAACCTAAGTTCACATCAAAAGTAGATTTATCATTAATTATTATTTGTTAATTTATAGGTATACAAAATCTTACTTTTGATCTGACATCTGTAATTTGACCATTCTGCTTATGCATATATGCCCATCTCTTGTTCTTATCTCTCTCTCTATTTTTCTCTTCATATATCCATCTTTCTCTCCCCCCCCCCTTCTCTCTCGCAATCTTTTTTCATGTGTAAATGTTGAATTTAAACATTGACTGAGGGGGCTGATAGTTCTTCAAAAATCATCTTTTGCTTTCGGTTTTTCTCTCCATAGTTTCTCAACATCTTCTTAACCTTGTGATTCCCTCCTCAAATACAAAACCGATGCAAATATTTACTCCGTGGGCGAATATTTTAAATTTCTATTATGTTATCATTTATTTTTACCATCTCTTCTTTCTTATTTGAAATGTTAGTGTGCTCTCTCACTATCTCTCTATCCCTCTTTGTCTCCCTATATCTCTCTCTATCTTCTTCCATTTGTCCTCCAATGTTTTCTTTCATCTGTTTTCCCCTGAACTAGTGGAATTCAATATCCAATCTTCAACTGTGGTAAGCATGGTTTCCAGGAACCACTTTATTTTCCCCACATTTCCTTTTTTTAAACCAAACCACTACCCCTCTATATCTTCCATCCTCCCCTCCTCTATCTCTCATATTAGCTTTTCTTTTCTATCTTTGCTCCTTTTTTCCTTTTATCTCCTCTCTCAATTATTTTTTCAAAGCAATAATATCAGTCACATGCTCTATCCTATTACCAACTCCTCACAAAATCATAATATAAATCATAATGTTTAACAAAATACTAAATTAAATCTTCACTTTCTCCTTTGTTTTCTTTGCTCCTCTGCCTTCCCTCACTCTCTCCTTTCTGTCATTCTATTGTTTTGATCCTCTTCCTACCTTCTACACTATCTCCTCTCAATATCAATGTCTTCATCTTACCTTTTCTATTGTTTCTGTTTATTCCTTACATTTTTCCTGGTTTCTCTTCATATTATCTACCATCTTCTATAATCCACCTTGCATCTTCCCACCGGCAATCAAGAAATCATTTATTGATTGAGGCACCAGGTGGCTTGTGTCACTCGAAACTTCTTCTTCTTCTTCTTCGGCTTCTACTCCTCTTCCTCCTTCTTCTTCACCTTCTTCTTTTGCTTTTTCCCCTCCTTCTTTTTCTTCTTCCTCTTCTTTGTATAATTCTTCTCCTCCTTCTCTTCCTTCTCCCTCTCTTGTCTCCTTTTCCTTCTTCTTCTTATGCTGACACTATACCTATTGGTCCATTTAATTCTCAACATCTGATTTACCCCCCCCCTTCTCTCTATCTATCTATCTCTCATCTTATCTCTCTCTCTCTCTCTCTCTCTCTCTCTCATCTTATTTCTCTCTCTCCATCTCTCTCTCTATATATTTCTCTTTCCGTCCCTCTCTCTCTCTCTCTCTCTCTCTCTCCTAATCCACACTACGTCTCCCTTCGAGTCATCAAGGAATCATGTATTGATTGAGGCACCTGATGGCTCCAGTTTCTCTCAACTTTTTAGCTTTCTCCCTATTTACCTTCAAGGCATTCAATACACACCTTGTTCAACCGCAGTCACTTTGGGAGAGAGAGGGAGAGAGGGGTAGGAGTAGGAAGGTACGGTAGGGGGAGGGGGAAGAGGAGGGAGATATTGAAAGATGGAAGAAGAGGGGGAAAGAGAAGTAAAGAGGTGGGAAAGAGGAGAGAAGGGGGGAAAGAAAGGAGGAGGAGTAAGGGACAAAAATGGGGGAGGGAAAGAGGAAATGGGGTAGAGCGGAAAGAGGGCAGAAAGAGAAGCGAAATGGGGTAAAGAGGTTGGAAAGTGGAAGAGGGAAAAGACAGGGAAATAGGGGAAGGAGTGGGAGAGAGGGGAGGAGAAAGAGGGAGGAGAAAGGAGGGAGAGGAAGGAGAAAGAATGGAAAGGAGTGAAAAGAGAAAGGGGAAATAGGAGAGAAACCAGTGGAAAAATCAGAGGTATAGAGATGAAAAGATAATAGAAAAACAAGGAGATGAAGAAAAGACAGAGAAAGTAAGAGACAGAGAGAGCGCAAGAAGCACAAGTTGCCAGAGCTTATGTCGAAGACCCCTTGATACATGCGGTAGAGTAGCTCAGGTCCACTGCACAGAGCAAGCGTGTTTGAATAATCAAATGAAACTTCAGAGGGTACTACAGGTACAGTTACACCCAAACATTACAGAATTCTCCTCATAAATTATCACCAAACCTTCAAATTTTCCTATATGGTTCTCAGGACAGTCATAAGTCTGCACTCCCTACGGAGTCATAGAGGGCCTGCACTGTCAAACCCATCACTTCATCTGGCACGAGAGAAACATTCACTGTGTCAAGAAAAATATTCATTACCCCATCGAGGAAACCTAGTTATGTCATCTTTGTAGGGCAGAGTGAAATATGAATTCATAGAATTACTATAGGGTTGGATGTAACAGTAGGGTTCTGATGAAACATCTTGATGATGCAGTTTATAGTTATAGTGAATGGTGAATTGCTGATCAGTCCAATGACATTTGGTCCAACTGTCATATTGTCCAACAACGTTTCATATAGTAATTCCCCAAATGTGTGCCTGTAATTGCCTAAAAGCTGGTCAACAATTAATAAACATCATGTTCAACAATCCTTTGCCTAATAGTTTTTAAAGTGTGGATATTTACTAGATTTAAGGGAAAAAATGAACATGCTTCTTACTTTACATGAACGTTGTGACGTTGAACTAAACAAGCAGCTGGTACGAGGATCATTAGTTAAGCTTGTATGATTGAATGCTTTCCTAGAGGCATTTGAACCTTAAAACCTAACTTGACTAGAATTGCAATATGTCAAAGTGACATACTGAATAATAGATCATAATTAAGTCAAGTCATTTATAAACATAGTCAAGCCTTAGAATCTTTTAATCTGTTATAACCACTGTTTTCACAAATTGAAAATTCTTTGGTGCATTTTGAGTTTCATCATGCGGGTTGATATAATTTGTATACAAATATATATGTGTTTATATAGATATATATATGCATATAATTTGTATGAAGAATTAGAGAGAAACCTCTGAATCTCTCCCAAGTTCTATCTGAATCTCTCCATATTTCTTTCTCTCTCTCTCTCTCTCTCTCTCTCTCTCTCTCTCTATCTCACTCTCTCTCTTGCTATCTATCTTCCTGCCCCCCCCCCCTCTCTCTCTTATATGTTTATATAGATATATATATGCATATAATTTGTATGAAGAATAAGAGAGAAACCTCTGAATCTCTCCCAAGTTCTATCTGAATCTCTCCATATTTCTTTTTTTCTCTCCCCCCCCCCTCTCTCACTCACTCTCTCTCTCTCTCTCTCTGCCCCCCCCCTCTCTCTCTCTCTCTCTCTCTCTCTCTCTCTCTCTATATATATATATATATATATCTTCCTGCCCCCCTCTCTCTCTCTCTCTCTCTCCATCCATCTATCTCTATCTTCCTGCCCCCTCTCCCCTCTCTCTCTCTGTCTCTCTCTCTATATATATATCTCCCTCTCCCACCCTCTCTCTCTTTCTCTCTCTCTCTATCTCTCTCTCGCTATCTATCTTCCTGCCCCCCTCTCTCTCTATATATATATATCTTTCTACCCCTTCCCCTCCCTCTCCCTCCCTCTCTCTCTCTCTTTCTCTCTCTTTCTATCTTTTACCCCCTCCCCCCTCTCTACACCCCTCTCTCTCTCCATCTCCAGTTTCCTCCATCTTCCTGCCTGCCTCAGATTCGTACCAGTCGTGACTGAAAGCGGATATGGAAAGTATGTCAAGCGTATTATCGGCTAGGGGACAACAAGATCTCGCGGTGGTAACCCCCGCAAGTTTTTTCGGATGGCAACGGGCATTACTAATGTCGTTTGACTCTGCACGCACGTTTGCTGCCCGGACCGCCACATGATGTAAAACCTTTTCTTGACAAGGGGGGGGGGGGGGGGGGGATGCCTAGATCCATTTAAGGACTAATTCTTTCCTCCTTATATTTCTCAAGTTTAAAAGTCTTACATCTGATATTTTCAAATTAGATAATTGACGAAGAGTCTTAAACATTAGAAAACAAAGAGATGTGATGCAAAATATGCTACTGCCCAAAATGCTGTTTTGAAGGCACATTTTGTACTTAAGGAAAGACAAACAAATTGCAAGACGAAAATGCTCATGCATTAAAATATATCATCAACTAAAAAGCGTTTGGGGAATACCAACATAGATTGAGATTTATTTTTTCCATTTTCCCTGATGGTTTTGAATGTGTAAACCGTTTTTTTTTTAGTTTCTTTCTATTCATATTTGAAAAGAAGAAATCTTTCTTCAAGAGATTCTCTGATCTGTTATCTAAAAAAAAAATATTACTTCCTTATTTCAGTATATTGGAAAATGGAAATTAACATATCAATTTGAAGATCCATCATTTTGAAAACCAGGCTAGCCCCAAATTTAATTTCCCCTACTGTTATAAAATGAAATGATATTCAACTGCACAAGCAAAACTAATCATCACAATGCAATGATGATGACCTGCCAATCGCACATTTCAATCATCGAAGTGAAAATCAAATTGGCCAAACAAGAGAGTGAAAAGAAACTTGCCAATTTGCCTGCGACGATACAATAGTGATTCGATAACAAGGTGCTGCAAAATGAATCACACTTTATCCCTAATAGTGACAAGCTATTCAATGATGAGATTATCTTTTATCACACTTGTCATGATGATGAAACCACATCTAATATTACGGCTTGTCCTTCCATTTCAATTGGATCCCTACTCAATCAGTCTGTGGCCTGGGTTTATCTTTATTATTAGTTAGCTTTTAAAGGTAGTCTTGTAAAAATTTGTACAAGCTTTACTCACAGCCTCACAACCTCACAACCTGATCATGCTATATTCTGAAACTAATTTCAAGTCCTTTTAGTTAAAAACATTTTTCGTTTAATCAGGGTATTAATGAAAATATGATGATAGCGCATCCGTGATTAATTTACATAATTTGAATTAACATTATATTTCAACAAGTGCCTTAAATCTCACAATTTGTTCATGCTTTATTCTGAAACTAAATTGAAGCTCTTTTAGTTAATTTTCTTTTTTAAATCAGGATATTAATGAAAATATAATGATAGGGCATCCATGATTAGCTAACATATTTTGAATTAACAATATATAAAGCAAATGAATTTAAAGCATGTTTCACGATTCCCTATCCCCCTCTTCAAGTAATCATTCAGTCTCAATACCATGCAATGCATGATTATTTGAGAAATATATGAATATATTGTTGTTGTTGTTGTTGTTTTTTCTTAGGGGGGTGGGGTTATATCTCCGACATTATTACTCCTAGTTATGTATATTTAATGCCAGTGGGGGCCAATTTTCTGTGGGCTTTAAAAAAAAACAGATCAATAAATGATTTGAATCTGAATCTGAATATAACTTCATCAAAAACTTCCTTCATAAAATACAATTCATATTAACTTTCTGCAACTTTTCTACCTCGTTCACAATTCTTCCATGCAGTGTTCTTGGCTCCCCTTCTTGGGGTTCTTAATTCGAAAGAAAACTGCATTCCCATGCATTCAGATCTGTGTGAGCTGGCTTAACAATATAGCAGTCCCTAATATGGATATTTGTGTAAGTGATCTTATCAAAGAGACATGCACCTTAGAACATGCCAACATGCCTGGCTAACATGCCATGCAGCAGACCCAAAACTCACACCTATGTTTGCGGACAATCACTCGAAAACGAATTCCTGAAAACATAATGGATTCAAAGAACAACTTAACCCAAGAAAATTACTTGAAATACTTGATTTAAAAAGGGGCAATATAAAAGTATTCAGATTCTCATATTTACATCAGTGAGTTGTATCATTTTCAAACCAGCACAGAACATAGTCACACCTTTTGCATTATCAACATATAAAAGAACAGATATCACAAAGGAAAACAAACTTTTGTTGTTGTTGCTTACCTTCATCTAGGTCTTCTTTGTCCTCTAGAGGGCGCTCTGCTCCTTGACGTCCAAACAAGAAAGTACGCACCTTGCCCAATCCTCCTCGATTCTTCAAGTCTTTCATCTATTTCAAATTGGAAAGGTATGTTTCAAATCAATTCATAAACTTATTAACAAATAGATATGATTCCAACAAATCTCTTTAAATCTCTTTAAATGGTGAGCAAATATATGACGATATTATGAAATCTAAATACATTCTATTCACATTTTTTATCTGTACGATAGCAGAAACATGTTATTATAAACAATCAAAAGGCATCACCATTTAGTATTTTGTTCTTAACATTTTGGTTTCCAAGTTAATATACTATATTTTAAAAACCTGAGCTTAAAATAACATTTCTACACAGATATATTCCAAGTTTGAGTACCTATGTGAGTAATGAATAAACTATTGTCAGGACAGCTGTTAATTCTGAGTCAATATCTGTTAGGTCCTTGATATGAAAGTTTAATGAAACCATTTTTTTTTCTCTACTTTTGCTTTTTTAATCTGTAAACATCGGAATGCCTTCTTTTTTTCTTTCTGCATGGATAATTTTTCACTGATCCTACTCACCCATTCCAGGTATGTTTGCTGTTCATCCCCAAGCAATGATGCAGAATAATATCAGTGGGAGCAGCAAAAAATGAATGTACACAGGTGGGCAGATGGACCAACCGAAGATGTGCAAAACCATATGAAGCAAGGAGCAGCCAAAAGGGTAGGTAATAGAGCCATGTATTGTAAAGAGCAACATGATGACGTTGATGATGAAGATGGTATTGATCAGGATGGTATCGGAGATGTCGGAGGAGAAGATGAAACAAAAAAAGGAAAGATGGGAAAGAAGGAGAATTAAATACTGAATCAATGAAGCCTTGAGGCGTTTATGCCCATAAGAGGGTTGTTTTGATATTGGATTTGTGCGAAAGCTGCAAAGAAAGAAATCAAATGCTTTTTTAACCAATACATCATGGCAATGCGGCATTGAAAGAGAAATGGAGGTTTATTTCAATAATAACACAGATCATTTCAAAGTCAATGTGGAGTAATGAATCGATAGTCATCTTTAATTGCAAAGAAGTTTGATTTGAAGGAAAAAATTTAGGGAAAAGTTGCAAAAAGATTGATTTTAATATAAATATGATGAGCCTGGTCGATTTTGATACACAACAAATTTTCTAAGGTATAGAATATGTGTTGTTCCCCTGCTACCCACTTTCGATTTAACATTTTCTCTTCTCTCTTTATCTATCTCTCTAACTTCTCTTCTCTCTTTATCTATCTCTCTAACTTCTCTCTCTCTCTCTCTTTTCATCTCTTTCTCTCACCCACTTCACAATCTTTTTCCTTACGTCTCTCTGTATCTCTTTCTTCCTCTCTCTCTTCCACTCATCTCTTCACTTTAACACTTTGAGTGCAGAGAGCCAGAAGGTCATTAACCCATATCCTTTCAAATGGAGTTACTACCCTAGAAGCTCTCAGACAAAATGTTACCGCTTTATTTCTTACTGCAATATTGCCTAAGAACCTGTCAAGTGGCGACCTACAAAAGCAGGTTAACTTTATGATCTCACTTAAGAGGAGGCACACTAAAAGAGGTAACCTCAACCGTTCTCAACACTAGCTCCATTCCAGCTTTTTCTAATTTGAACTACAACACATGATATTCTATCCCCCTCTCCATCCCCCTTCCCCTCCCTCCCCCTCCCCCTCCCCTCCCTCATTTTCAACACTAGCTCTATTCAAGCTTTCTATTTTAACTACAACACATTATATTTAACCCCCTCTCCACCCCCTCCCTCCCCTCCTCTCCCTCCCTCCCTCCCCTTCCTCCAGAAACACGGCTTCACCCTCACAAAAAACAATGTTCCCCCAATTCCACGGTATCCAGGCCAAACCATACCACACCGCTGGATCTTGTTCGGCCGTGGATACCCTCCCACACACCAGCAATTCTATCGATCGCCCCCTGAATGCTGCTTCACCGCTAACCAACATCACCAAAAAAAGAGAAAAATGATGGAAGCCATTACAACAAGCAGAATAAATGAGGAGTACTCATTGCATTGCCCCCAGCAAAATGGCAATTACAGCTTTCAACAAAAACATAATTTTCCATGAATTAATACTTCAGTCCCGATGTTCTTATATAAGCTGGTAATGCCTTGCAAAACAATCCCCCTTCTTTAATTCCCTTAATCCTTTTAGACAGCTCTCTCTGTCTTTGTGTGTCTCTGTGTGTCTCTGTCTCTGTCTTTCTCTCATAAGGTCTTTACCTCATCTAATTATAATAAAGCAAACTAATCATTCCCGTTCTAAATCTACTCCTACATCTGTATTCTGTGCAAGAGTAGCTGAAAAGGTAAAAAGATATAGACCATAGTTTGGTGAGATTAAGAGGATTCTAGAAGCAAGGCTGAACTCCTTCCCCTAGGAGCAATACAAATCTATCCACAAAAAATCTTCCTGCACAAGAAATTCACATTTTTTCCTCCCAGAGAAAAAGAATATATAAAATTCTTGAAGCACAAGAAATATGAGTACCGGTAAAATACAAAATTTGATCCTAATACCTTTCTGAAAATTGAAATGGAAATCCATAGTACACTTTGCATTGTCTTATGCATGACAATATAACATACCATGAAAGCCTTCTTCTTTGTTCCATTTACAAAATGAGACCTTGTTTTAAGTTCTCTTAATTCAACCGTTTTCTTTCCTGCTTTTATGGCAGTTCAAATGTATCTGGAGCATAAAACTACCCACACTTAATGCAAAACAAAAGCACTGCTCAAAGCAGAAGACTGAATTAATGTTTGGAATTCTTTTGTCTAGACCTTACACAAACATGAGAGAAGCAGAGAAAGAGAGAGAAAGAAAGAAAAGAAATATAGAGTAAGAACGAAAGAGAAAAGAGGGGGGGGGGGGAGAGAGAGAGAAGAATTAGAAAGAAAGAAAAGGAGAGGGAAAAGAGAAAATGGGGAAAAGGAGGGAGAGAGTGAGAAAAAGAGAAAGTTGGAGAAAAAGAGAAAGTTGGAGAAGAAGAGAAAATTGTAGAGAGAGAGAGAAGGTAAAGAAGCCGATGGAAAGTAAGAAAAACCACAAACAAGGAAGAGAGAGGAGGGATGAGGAGAAGAAAAGAGGGGAAAGAGTTGAAGGTGGGTAGGAAGTCAGTGAGGGAGAGAGAAAGACCAAGAGACAAAGTTTCTTCTTAAAGTTTACAATTACTCCTCAGAGACATAGAGAGGGGAAGAAAGGGCAGGAGAAAGAGAGAGAGAGAGGGGGGAGAAAGAGAGGGGAGGGAGAGATAGAATGAGAGGGAGAACAATACCATGCATTATCTAATTACTGTAAAAACTCAAATTTTCAGAATAAATTTTTCAAAAAATTATTACATGCCAAATAAAGTGATACAGCAAAAGTAGTTAACTGGGGACAACCATTTTCAAATCGACAAAATTTACATGCACAATGACATGTTGTTATATCATCATGTAATGACGGTAGCTAAAGAAAATGTACATGTATATCTATGACAATAAAATTCACTCTGCATAATTTCACAAAAGTTCATTGGCGAATGTATATTGCATTGTCCAGTTTTCTGCATCATTTTAGCTTTCAAAAGCATATTTCACAAGCATTAGCATGATTTCTTCCTTTTTTTTTGCAGCTCTCTTTCCTTTCCTTTAATAACAAAAGCACCAGCGGGCGATTGGGTAAAACATGCAAATTTTGTCTCGGATAACTAAGTTTCATCGTGAATTGATAAGACGGTGTGGTGCTGTGGGGTTCCTCTGACCACAACAGTTTGTCTGTAGAATTCAATATCGTAAGGAAATTGATGGAGAGTTCTTGCCTTTCTTTTTTGTGCATCCCTTATCATCTCTGGTGGATGTGTTCATACAAATTTACCTCTAACATGAACCATTATCAAGTGTCACGTTTTTTTAAATTTTCTAAGATTCAACTCATTTAGGGATATTATTCCTTTGTCTCTTATCAAAAACGACTCCCAGTGCTGACTTACATAAAATTCTAAATTTCTCTGCTGCCCCCCCCCCCCAACTCTTTACTTTCTTACTCCCCCCCCCCCTCTCTCTCTCTCTCTCTCTCTTCCTAATGTTTTTCTCTGTTTCTCCATATTCTCACTCCCATCCCGCATATAGTCTCTTTACATATCTGCCACACCCTGTTGATCTCTATTTATCTCTTCCTCAGCCTTGTTCATATTCTTTCTCTGTCTCTCCATTAAATGTCCCACGTTGGTGTCCCATTTCTCTCTCTCTCTCTCTCTCTCTCTACTCTCTCTTTGTCTCTTCTCTTTCTGTCTGTATGTGTGTGTGCGTGTGTGTGTGTGTGTGTGTGTGTGTGTGTCTCTCTCTCTCTCTCTCTATCCCCTCCCCCTCCTACTCTCTATTTCCCCTCTCTGCATATCAATATCATCCTCACTAACCAACTTCATATCTAAGAATTCCATTCTAACTCACTACAGCCTTCACCTCCTCTTCATTTCATCATAATAAAGTTTAAAACTTAGCAAATGCCCAAAGGTTCTATTTCAAATTTCATTTAATCTCATCAAAATTTGCCACTATTCAATGAAAACAAACTCCACATAACTGTTCACACTGGGCTCAAAGCACATCCCGAAACGTGCCGGGAACCATCCTGCACTCATCACCAAGTTTTCCTTTGCCTGGCGCATCTGAACAACCCCCCCTTTTCCCACCTCCTCGGGAGGGTGGGTGAAGAAGAGAACCTAATTGAATCGATACCCGCGTCCAACCCCGAGGGCGGAAATCAGACCTAGGCGTCGGGTTAGGGATCGGTTGCGCCTTGCCTGACGCGGCGGTCTGAGCTCACCGGCCCGGCCCCGATAGTATGACATCGTCATCATCGAATTCCGTGGAGCCATGTCCCAATTGTTTAAGCAAGTGTTTAACACGCAGTGATTTAAACTGAGGTCAACTGTTGGGGTCGGGACGCACTTTAATTGACTCCGTTCATACACCATTGATGCTACCAGTCTGGACAAAATGTAGCTAAAGTAGAAAACTGTGGATTAACTTTTGTAGTTTTTAACATTTAGTGATTAAACCAAGGTCAATGAATGGGTTAGAGACTCGGGACACACTTTAAATCTTTTCCCTGCTCTGGAGGGCTTCGATGCTTTGAATTTACAAAGATGAACAATAAAAACATAAACCATGACGAACATGCTGAATGGAATCATGTTAGTAATACATTGTTCAAAACTTAGTAGCAATTAAAAGGGTTAATTGATTAATCAGAAACATTTTTACTCCTCATTGCTTAATCTCTATAAAAGGAACCTCTTACTATTATGTATCTGATTAGTAAATACATTGCTATTCATGGTTGTAAGTAATATTTACAGCGACACTTTTACAGCATCTCAATTTTGATATATATTTTTTATGATAAAAAACATCGTAATATAACAACATTGCTATGAATTAATGTACAAAATTTGCATCAATTTATATCTACACGTCACAATACATAAATGTACCAATACATCCTAATGTTCTTGGTACCGGTTAAATAATTCTCTGTACTCCATGAAATTAAACTTATCGGCAGTGACAGATCTACTCTTTAAACACTTGAAGGAATGCATGTTGCATATATTTGCTAATATCGGCCTAAGTGGTAGTTCAAATACAGACAACTTTCATTGAATTATTCTGATTGCTAATAAGGTTAATTAGATATATCCTTCCCTGATAATCACAAGTGCATATATCAGACCGGTAGCAAACATGTAGAGGTAATCAATAATCAATCGAGACTTAGTACTGTGTAAATAGGCTACAGAATAATCTCTTTCTCTCTCTTCCTACCCGCCCCTTTTTCTGTCTCTCTTTCCCTCTCTCTGTCAACATATCTTTTCGTATTTTCTTTGTATCATTTTCACTGCAATGTCTATCCATCTATCTGTGATTATCTCTCCATTTCTATGCTCCCTCCTCCTCTTCCTCCTCCCCCTCCTTCCTCTTCCTCTTAATCATCCTCATTATCATCATCTCTATCTCATACTCCTTCTTTCTCTCTGCCTGCCCTTCTTCTTCATCTTATTCCTCTACAATTTTTTTTCAAAAGTCTTTTTTTTTCTTAAAATTTATAGTATTTTCATATCTAAAGTAGATAACGTGACTCAGACATCTTTTTCTCTCTCTCTCTCTCTCTCTCTCTCTTTTCTTCTCTCTCTCTCTCTCTTCTCTCACTCTCTCTCTCTCTCACTCTATCTCTCTTTTCTTCTCTATTAGGATGTTATCTTTCCTCTCCATCTTGTCTTCACTTTAATTGCATATACATTAATTTCCATACCAATCTTTGTCTTGGGGATGAACATTAGATGTGCATAACATTTCCCTATTCATATTAAGTTTTTAGTGGAAATACAAGCAAATACTAATCTCAATGTACTATTACTAAACAAAAGGTTTAATGAAAATGTCCTTATCATATAATCTAAAATGCACACAAGAAACTGGCTACATTTAAGTAATATTATATTAATCTAATTTAAGTAATATTATAAGCATGCCTACAGACAGGGTTCTTTGTTAATCAATCTGTCAGTCTGTCTGTATTAGTCAAATTGTCTGTCTGTCTGTATTGTGTCTGTGTTTGATCTATGTCTGTCTATCAATCTATCACTTGCGTTCTATCAACATTGTCTAACTTCTCTCTATCTCTCCAATTCTTTCCCTCTAAAATGCATAAGTCTATAATATGCCCCCTTTCTCTCTCTCTCTCTCTCTCTCTCATTCTTTCTTTCTCTCTCTCTCATCTCCCACCCCTCTCTATAAAGTTTGTGCTAACATTTGAGAACATTTGAAAAGCGGCCTGGTTTAAAAATATTGAGTCTAAAAAAACAGAGAAAGTCAGGAAACCTTTTTTCTCCAGGCGATGTTGTTATTGTTTGGTTTTGGTGGGTAATCTCTGGGGTATAGCATGGTATTTGACAAGTCTAAACCATGTAACACGAACCCATAAATTATAGATTAGCCCCATTCTGCAATACTAGAACACCGCTAGGGGCTGGATTTTCACAACACATTGAATATTCATAGATGTCTGTTAGACACACAACCAGCAAGGCATAAAGCATTTGTTTTGACTTTTTTCCTCTCTCTCTTTCAAAAATGATTTAAACATGGCAGAATTGAAACCAAAATTTGGACCTGGAGAAGAAGGATGGGTTATTATTAAGGCATGTTGTCAAACCCAGTTTTGTTCAAACTTAAAAGAAAATAATGATTGGCCTAATTCTCAGGTACTGACACAATGCTTGTAGTAGGGTTAAAATAAAAACATTTTGAGACCTGAATTTGAAAAGAATTTGAAAACATTTCCTAGAAAGAAAGAAAAAAAAAAATCGAAAATTGATATAATCGAAGTTCACAATTCAATGATATTTATCCTTGAAAGTATAGCAAACTTTGAGAAAGTTTCTGCATGTTAAATGTTCTGGTTTTACTGTATAAAATGGAAACTAAATAGGATTGTCTACAAGGTTTCATTGACATTTCTCTGCCCTACTCCAACTCTATCTATCTCTCTCTCTCTCTCTCTCTTCACATGTCTCTTCCACTCTCTCTCTCTCTTCACATGTCTCTTCCACTCTCTCTCTCTCTCTCTCTCTCTCTCTCTCTCTCTCTCTCACTGTCTCTCTCTCTTTCTCCATCTCTCACTCATTTTCTGTACTGTCCATCATGCTTTCTGTCTCTTTCTATGTATTTGAGTTACCTTTTTTTTTAAAATGCACTCAAGATCTTTGTTAGAAGAAAAAGAACATGATATTTGAGTCATATCGTACAAATAAATAATGATGAAAAGCATCTGCATCAAAAACGAGGTCTCACATTTCGATGGAAGTGAGAAGCAAGGCCAAGACATACAGGTGGAGGTTGATATGTTGGTATCTTGGGGAGAAGCAAATTGCATTGTCCTCCGCATCGACACGTCTGGGCTCGTTTGTTCAAGGATGACCTACTTACGACGCCTGGACACCTGTCCCTGGTCTGTTCAATGATAGCATTCCCCCTGTACTCTTACGATGACTTTGAACTTATCGCGGGCAAGGACACGGCAGACACTGTTACCTGGCAAAAGGACCTTAACTCAAGTTAACTCACACTGAACCTATCAGCATTGCAAATGTTCACTGGCAAAAGGATGTTATACAAAGTAGACTACTTGAAAAATAAGATTAATGTTTCGTAAGGACCATACCTCAAGTCAACTCTCTTATTGTATCAAGACAAACACATTACATAGATTCTCTGGCAAAAGGACCTTACAGACAAAAGTCAACTATTTGCAGATATTATTAAGCTTTGGCAGTAGAATAAACAATCAATCTCTCAGAATATATCAGTTATGACTTAGGTCATTCTTTAAAAGCAAAAGCTAATTTAATTTAGCTGAATTCCAACAAGCTCTCGGAAAACTTTCCTAAACAAACTTTCAATATCAATTGGTCATGATCAAAAAGATTCCTAAATGCCTATACAACAAAGTTTGTACCAACATAACCACCACAAAAGTCTTACAGACAGAAAAGGTCAGGGTCAGGGTTTATGAGATGCAACTAATTTGACAATGACAATACATCTTGTACCATACTCCTTTCCTGCTTTCCAAATTCATCATGGTCTCTTTCTTTCCCTCAGACATGACAACTTTTTCTCCCGAGCTCAAAAGTAAGAATGACAGCTCGACAACCTAAATACCACCCCAACATGGATGTCCTCTGTGAGTAGTGTTGAGCTACATATTAAAGAGAGGATGGAGTTCTGAGGTTCAGGTCAAACATTATTTGTAAGCTTTCTCATTCTGTTCATTTCAGTATGGAGAGTATCATAGTAGGAATGTCCAATGAAAAGGATTGTTCTTTAAAATGCCCTCATATTATAAATATAATGAGAAATAGCTGATGTGTTTGGACCAACTTTCATGCCACATCTGCGTGTAGTCCCATATACCCACTTCTGTGTTAAATGCACTTGCTTTTCATTCAGTCATTCATTTCAGTTATTACCAAACTTTCAGATACACCAGATTCCAGCATGGCAATAACTTATACATCCTTAGTGAGATTGAGTCAATTTTAATCATTATGATTCCAAAATCTCTCAAGCAAACAAGGCTTAAAACAAGTTTAATGTACTACATAATCAACCTATCTCAATTGCTTCGACACAAATTATTTTCTCAATGAAATCTCACGACGAAAACTCAACTTTTTCTTTAAGCTCCAGCCAGACATTCTGTCTGTCAATTACACAATTTCCATCCATCCCTCCTGTTTGTCTATGCTCTTACGAAAATTTGCCTTGCTGTAGCGGGGGCAAACAAAAGACTCGGTGGCGCGGAAGACATACTCGTGTCGTATAAAGCAAAAGGGGAGGAGAGGAGGATTTTTTTTTTGGCAACAACCGAGGCATGAAGACATGGGTTTAAGTAGCTTGGAATGAGCAGTTAATGTTGGGTAACAGTGATATGCGCAAACACGGCCGAACGTAATTGGCACGCCAACGCAATGATAAACACGTATCCATGGATGAAGGATGCGACAGAATTAAATCATACCGGAATTAATGTGACTTTGGGGACGGGTTAACGCAAATAATGTTGGCCAAGAAAGGTATATGTGTGCTTTGTTGGAATTCATTCGTGGGAATTGGATGTAGATTATATTGAGAAATGGCTATGGTTAGATTTGTGCAAATAAATCGATATCAAATAGGTCTGTATATTTGACCTCAGGATATTATATGGAAGCTACATTCATTTTGTTCATAAGAAGATGTTTTCAAAAAGACATGAAAACAAAGACATAGGGTTCGAGTTCCCCAAAACCAAGTTTGACGTGGATACACTCAAAAGATATACATCATTATTTCATTTTGGCTACTCCCTTATAAATAGCACCACAAAAAAAGAAGTCCTCTAAAGTTGAATCCTCTAACAAATATAAAGGTTTGACACGTGATAAAGTGAAATCCAAATTGGGGAAATTCTTTGATTGTGTAGACTCGTAGACTCATTTTCCAAATGTTTTTTCCCAAAATGATTCTTGAACCTTTGTAATGAAAGATTTATGCTAAACATTACCACACAGTCACAGCCCAAATATGCCAGCAAAGATATATGTCAGCAAAAAAATAAAAAATAAACAAATGAAATTAAATGAATAGAATAAAATTCATCTCAGATTTGACAAAATTGATATAGGACGCCCTTAAAATACAAGCTCACACTTTGATCACCTTAAAGGTAATACAAAGTTTTGGGAAATTTTGAAAATTGGGTGGATAGTGAATCTTTACAATTTTGTTATATTTGGATGCCCCTGTGGATGTATTATAAGCACTAAAAACATTAGCCCCTAAAACACTTCTGTTTTCGAGAAAATTTGAATATAAAAATTTACCGGTGCTCCCGGTAAATTTTGATAAATTTCAAATAGCGCCTATGGCCGTACAATGGTAGCTGCGACCATGAAAATCTCAGAATATGTAGTTGTGATACATAATTTCCAAACGGGAATAGCTAATCAGTAGATTTTAGTCAAGAAACATTGTTTCATAGCTAAATTAATATCTTGACCTTGAGAGGGAGCTATACAACATAAAGAGATTATTATTTATAATTTCACAACTTTAGACTCGATTTCAACCGCGACAACGATCAATGAATATTGTAGGAACGCATATGCTTCCGAAATTGTTAATTTGAACCAAATTCATGACCCCATACCAAAACTTTGTAATACCTTTAATGTCCTTTCAAATTATTTCATCCAACCGTTACCTCTTGTAAAACAAAAGTTGATTGATATCTTTTAATAAAGTGAAGCAAATTGATGGAGACAACTAAATGCCCATTTCCTGCAAAAACAAGCATGTGAGAAGATCAGAACTGAAATGCTTTCACAATTCTGTCATCGGGCGATGCTGCTTTTTGCCCCCTGCATGGCGTCGTCGGACATGCTTTCTGCCTACAGCAATGGCTTGAAATACAGCACACAAGATGGACGGTTATGTCGTAATATAAGTGTCTCATTTTTCACCGACAGACAGGAATTGAACATAAATATTTGGAGAATGTTAAAATGTTAAAGGGTGTGGGGCATTAGTGCGGGTGCAGCATGTAAATAACATGTCAATTCTCATGTTCATGTACGACTCATAATGTACAAAAAGGGACTGGATATCATATTCCATGTTTCATACGTTTCTAAAGATAAAATCAAGCAAACTTTACAGGAGGGAGCTGTATTCCTAGTTTTGAATATAATTCAAATAAAATCATGAATCGCATTTACTTTTTCACCAAGCATATGTATTTTCACAAATAGGATTAAACTTCTTTTGCTTACAAGATTAAGGTGGTTACAATGCATGTTGCACAAGTAACACTTAACAATTTCTGATATATGTTATTTTTTGTTGTTGGTGCAATGTCAATATTTTCATTCCATGAAAGTTTTGTTTCCAGCATGCATGATTCAATTCGGGATATGAAGCTAAATCAATGAAATTTCAAGTGCAATTATTGATCCCTGGTAAAGCAAATGAGATATCAATATAGATATTTTTTTAGCATTAAATCATAATCATAATAATATCCAATGTAATGGATGGACTGGAATGATCATTGGTTCTGATGGTTTTTACATGAAGAACAGATGCTACAATGCGTGTTGCACAACGTCATATGATATAATAATATAATGATTTTTCTCAAAGCAAAAGCTGCAGTTAAAAACATGGCTACAATGCATGTTGCACAACGTTATATGATATAACAATATATTGATTTCTCTCAAAGCAAATATTTGAGCTGAAAACATGGCCATACTGACCTCACATATTACAGCACCCATTTGCATGTCCCTCTTTAGGATGAAAAATATTTAAAAGATTAAAAAATCAGGAGGGGAAGGAATACCAAAACATTAAGATTTGATCTTCAGATTTAGCACAATGGTCACACATCCAAAATGCTACCTTGCCCCCGACCCTTTACAGTTGTACATGGTAGGCACATTGATTAAATAGAGTTAAGAGATTCTCCTGTCAGTTACCACTCTTTTTTTCCCAAAGAATGTTAGACAAATGCTTGTCATTAGAAAACCAAATATATGTTTTACACAAGAGTTGTGCAGAAGTTTGTTCTTATCCCTCTACCTTTTATGTGCTTCTTTATTTTCCTTGCTTTTTATTTCTTTCTACTTCTCTTGGTCATTTTCTTTTCTTTTACATCTATATATTTCCTTTTCTAGACACACGCACACTGACCTCTATCATTCTTCCATTCTGCATCGTTTCTAAAGCACTCTCTCATATTTTCTTTTTGTTCATTTTTACACAATCTTTCTCTCCTCTTTTTCTTCCCCTCTTTCTCTCTTTCTCTCTCTCTCTCTCTCTCTCTCTCTCTCTCTCTCTCCATTTTCTGTCTTTATATGTTTCTCTCTCTATATCTGCTTATATATATTTCAATTCAGATTTCATTTTCATCTCTTCTCTTCTGTTCATGGAATTTTAAGCCAACATTTTCTTTCTCCCTCCCTCCCTCTCTCACTTCTTCTCCTTGCTAATATGATGCTATCCTATAATCTGAATCTATCTTTCCCATCTTTTCCATTCTTTCTTCTTTTAATTATTTCCCCCCATTTCCACCTGCCTTAAAAGACACATCTCCATTTATATGAAAACTAATTTCACATTGCCTCTTCAAATTGACTTGATACACAGCAGGAAAATCTCCTCGTCCTCTCATTTCGTTGACAAATTTCATGTCATTCTCAAAGACGGAAACTGCTTGCTTTTCCAAAATTCGTTGAGGACATAACTGCCAGAGCATCACCTAGGCAACAAGCATTTACGTTAACGCATTACATACATTCAGATGCGGATTTAAAGCAGCATGCCGGGCAGGGAATAACAAATAAATGAATAGCAGGCCACGATTCCGTTTGATTTCTATGGCATCTAATCAGTCCAAGATTGCTTCATTTGGAGTTGAAAACAGATTCCTTACATTGCAGGCTTCGAGTCCTCATCATGTCTAAATATAGAAAAGCATTATTCAACGGTTTAACTGGGACTCTCGTTTGTGGCTTGTGGTGTTACATGTATACAAAACTCGCTTGGATGATGTTGTCTTTAGAGCAAGAGCAAGGCAAAGACTGAATGCGTTTCATTATCAAATCCTGATCTCGAGACAAACAGGTTTATGAGAACAACTAGTAGTGTGGCTAGCAGAAGGCCTACATGTATGTGCGCTGCGCTGTTCTGCTTAATGCGGACATGCGCTACTATGCTAAGCTAAAGGTCGTTCAAATTAAAATGCCCCAAATGCTTATTTGATTTGAAACTACTCAAATTAGGCTATTAAAATTCATTTTCTATTTTTAGTTAGCATTAATTGATAAAAAGAGAAATCCATGTCATGGTCACGAAATTGGTTTAATATGTGTGGAGGAGTCAAAATCATAGCAGCAAGTTATAGGAAAATAGCTCAGTGGCCGGTGTGCGTGCTAACAGCCTTCCACTCAAAATAACTCCCATTTGTTTACTCTTTTGCTTTCAGAGCTATAGCAAGACATTGTTTTTGACATTTCTTTTCTTTCTGATCTGATATACAAGACATTGTTTTTAATCTGATAACAAAATGGCAACCTTTCTTGATAGGTTACTTCAGAGTCCTGCCAAATGCAAGACAAGTCAAGAATCATGTTTTGTGAAATGCTCCTAAAAATGTTTCTTGAAATGAAATCCAGGCTGAAATTGCTAATATATGTAAATAATCTTTATCCGAAAATCACAATTAACTCTTACTAAAATGTCTTTGACATCCTCTCTCAGATTTGAAATTAAATGAAAAAGGATTTTCTTCAAGTAAAACCTACTATCAGAATTTCAACAAAAAAAGAAAAAAAGGATGAAAGCAGAACGGGAGAGGAGGAAAACTTTCTAAGGTAATGACATTTTCTTTTTTCTTTTACTCTGCTACACGGGCAAACAAAGACGCGGAAGAAGCGCTGCGAAACTGGAACATTAAGGTCAAACATGCGGCTGCATTTTCCCGCCAGCCATTAACGACCTAGAATAGTTTCAGAAATGATTCCTCCATCACATTATATCTCTAAAGAGCTCTTATCTCGAGCTTCGTGACTCGGTCCATGTCGATGCTGGTTATGTTTCTATTCTTACGGGTGCATATCTACGAATGCATGAACAAAATCATGATTTCCATAAAAGACGGTGGGTAAGTGCGCGTCATGTTTATCAAATTAGACACAGAGTCGCTGGCAATTTTGAGCTGGGCCATGAATGTTATCTTGTAAAGACAAGTACACGGCTACAAGTCATCTTGTGTTGTAATCGACATGAAGTAGGACTACAAATGTAAGTGGATGGAGCTTATGGCTGGGCTTCTCATTCTAAATTTTAGATTACTGGAGAGGGAGTTCATAACTTATGTATTCATCATGGAAAAAACACATTCTCAGATCAGAAAGAGACAAAGTTACATATTGAAATAACCTGATGTTTCTTAAAGTCCAGGTGTAAGCTTAGCCTGAATAGCCAGACCATTATCTGGTAAAATGATGGCATCCGAAGTTACAAAAACTACATTCATTTTGTCAAATATTTGGTAATTATCTTTGGCAACTTTTAAATCAATAATTACGCATTTGCAAAAGCATCATTTCTCTATGCAATTTATAACCAGTGTGCATGGAAATCCACAGCACTCATGTATTCAAAACCCCAGCTGTAGGCAAGCTGCAACATAGAGCATTACAAGCATTTGGCGAGTTTCTGCTATTCTTTTATGACTGGGTTGAGAGAGGCAAATGTACACACATTTTTGTTTCCCTTGAAAATGGGTTCTCAATGGAACATGTACTAAAGGAACCTGTACATAACGACCACCTGCCTTTAAATACCACTCTTCTTGTCTCCCTTGGGTGGTCTTTATAGACAGGTTTAAATGTATATCAATCCATTATCTTCAACAACAAAAAAGGGAATATACAAGGATCCAGCTCACCTTTGCCTCCTCCCTCTGTGGAGCCTTCTCCATGCTGTAGGTGGAGACCATCGACCTCCTGTGGGAGCTTCCGACGTGGTTCCCTCCTACGCCCCCTCCTCCATTACCTCCTCCACCACCCCGCTCCACCGCCCCCTTGGGGGAGTGGTCCGTCGCCTCCACGTAGCTGTGCACCATCTCCTCTTGCTCACTATCGTAGGTGTCCCACTCCTCGGAGCCCCAGGAGCAGTCGGAGCAGTTGTCTGATTCATAGTAGTCCTCCACTGGGATCTCCTCCTCCGGGGGACCCAGGATGTCCTCGTATAGCAGGTCGTCATCAATGAAGAAGCCTGCATGAAGAGAAAATAATGAGTGGTTTGAGGCGCTTGACTGGAGATGCGAAGTTCGAGGGTTCGAATACCGCTACGGCACTAATATCCTTTGGCAAGATATTAACCTGCACTTGTTACTCTCCACCCAGGTGTTGAATGGGTAGAATGCGACCGTCATTGTTGGTCAAAAAAAATTGACCATCAAGTAACGCCTGGTTGGAATGCTCCCAAGGGAGTGGAGATTGCGTGCACACAGTGTGTGCGGGCAAGTTTTGAGTCCAATGACCAGGGTCATAGTATATCTGTAAAGCGCTATTAATATTATTATTATTATTATTAGTGATCATTTACATGATACACGGTGCTAATTTAAGACTCAGATATTATTAGTGATTACGTCTATTAACAAATTATCAATGTTAAAAATCCAGTTAATTTTTTTTAATTTCCTTATCAGCTTCTCTGTTATATCTGCTTTACTCAAACCGAGTATCCATCGAGACTGATAATCAGTTTTAAAACTATTACCGGTATTTGTTCTTCAAGTAATCACAAACAAAATATCACAAAGGTCATATGATAGTTTTGAAAATATGTTTAGAAATATTACCACCAACCTCCTGAAAAGAAATATGATATGCTTTAACATTTCTACAATATAGGCACTCTATTTCAGTGAAATAAATTGAAGTATTAAACAAAGAACTTTAATATCTAATCAAGATTGTAAAATAAACTTGAAGGATTTTGTTTATGTCAGAAATGATCACAATTCTTTTCGATGCAAAGCACAGCCAGTCCTTAAAGTGACTCGGTAACTTTGTCTCAGATTCTGAAACAAAATCCTGGATTTAGCTCATGCTGCAATCATAATCATAAACCTTTAGGTAAGTCAGGAACCCCATGACTTTTACAAGCCGATTGCCTGTCTAATTATCAAGATATTTATGATTGAAAATTGAAATCAAATTTTCTGTTTTTCTAACGGTTTTTATAACACTACAGTCTACTGGGGAAAATGAGTATGATAAAACCGGTCACTCAAATATTTTCACTTTTTTGAGGCACTTCATGATCATTTTGAAGCGCAATTTTGTTTAGGGCTTTAACATTACACCATATCACAGACACTGATAACACGTAGGGCCATGCATCTCAGATTTAACATTGTTAAACAATGCCTTTAAGAGAATCTTCAAAGATTTAACCAATTCTTTCATTTTATGACAAGATTACTTTCCATGATTTGGCAAGTGTCTTTCACTGACAGGAAGTGAATGTGGTAAAAGCAATTCTAAATGGTGTTTGGAAGTTAATTTCCTTTGGTTATAATAAATGTTATGGAAATGTCATAACACGATTGCTGGTATCACGTTCCCCTCTCTCATTTGATTAGGTATATTATGATTAAACAAAGGACAGGAAATGATGGTATGCCCTTGGATTCGCGGTGTTTCTTGTTAGAATATCCCTTCGTGAAAAATTATTCTTGGAAAAACCGTGCACTGAATTCTACAGGATCTCGGCCTACTTGATTCTCTCTGTCTCTCTGATCTGTCCTTTTTTATCTTATCTCTCCTCTAGCTATTTCCTTTTTTTTTGTTGGTCCTTATCTTATCTCTCTCCCTCTCTTTCTCTCACTTTCTTCTTTCTCTTCCTCTCTCTCTGTCTCTCTCCCTCTCATTCTCTCATTTTCTTCTTTCTCTTCTAAACCCTTCGTCTCTCCATCCCTCTCTCTCTCCTATTTTCTTCTTTCATCTCTCTCTCTCTCTTTATTTCTCTCTCTGTCTCTCTCTCTCTCTCTCTCTGTCTCTGTGTCTCTATTTTCTCTTTTAAACCCTTTGTCCCCCTCTCCCGGATCATTTCACCCATGCAGTCAGTCTAGCTCTATCTCCCGTGCGTTCATTACGTGACTGGAAGATGAAGTTCGTGTAAGCCGGACGATTCATCACTTTCCCCGTAGTTTAAGTTTAATCAGCCCTCCAGGTGTCCGTATCTGCATGTCTCTTCTAGATCTCTGATTAAGCCTACGTCGTCTCTACTGAGCTGTGCCCCACTTTCTCTCAATCTTTCATTTCGAATCCTCTTCTTCCTTATCTTCCTTCACTTCCATTTGCTTTCTCGTGTCACTTTCCTCAACTGTTTTCCCCATTTCTCCTTAATCACATATATCTAAAAGTATAATTATCTACGAAAAGTACTTGCTCTTTTTCCAATTTAACCCCCCCCCCCTCTCTTTCTCTCTCTACCCCTCTGATTTTATCTCTTTTCTGATTGTGATTCGCACTAGTTCTGTAACTCTTCTGTCCTGTTTGTCAATCTGTCTATCTGTCCCCCCCCCCCCCTTTCTCTTTCTCTTTCTCACCCAATACCTTTCTCAACTCTTCTGTATGTATATCTGTTTACTTCTGTTTCCGCCTGTCTCTTCAAGTATTCCATCTCTCTCTTTCCCTTTATTATCTCTTCACCTTACTACGTCTGCCCATATTTAATCCTCTGTTGCTATATCTCTATGCAATTGTTTGCCTCTGTTTCTCGCCCATTCCATATCTCAAATAATTTATGTATGTTTATTTCTCAACTCATGAGGTGAAACATCCTCACAAGAAAAGCTGATTTCTGGAAAAGAAGAAACCCCACCTACTCCAGTCCCCTCGCTCTCTCTCTCTCTCTCTCTTTCTCTGTCTTTCCTTCCATATCTCTGTCCATGTCTCTCATCACTTAAATATTTATTTCTCAACATATGAGGTGGAACATCGTCATAGCAAAAGCGGATTCCTAAGATAAGAATTCCTCTTTCCTTCCTTTCTTCCTTCCTTCATTACTTACTTCCCTCTCTCCTGCTCCCCCTCTTCATCTATCTTCTTCTATCTTTTCTTTATATCTCTTGCTCTGTCTCTCCCTCCCCTCTTTTTTTCTCTCTCTCTCATCAACTCTGACCAACCAGCCTAAAATACTTCTCTCTTCGTTTACCCCCCCCCCCTTTTCTCTATCCCTCCCTCTCCTCCATCTCTAAACAGAGCTAGCTGCTTCAAGTTTAATCAGCACTTGCGATGTTGATTTATGAACTTCCATTCCTCATCAATATTCCCGGATAAACAAACTACTCCCTCTGCATCCTCCCACCCAAAGACTTCCTCCCAAAGTGAAAGGAGGGCATCTCTGGTACATACCAGTCCTCCGTCTTCCATCATCTTCATCATGATCGAGATGGAGATGCAGAAAGGCCTTTAGGGACTTGACAGCGAGCAGGAATCCTGTTTCCCGTCTACATTTCCCATGCGGTTTTCACCTCCGTTTCAATGTTTAATTGAATTTTCGCAGAAAGCAGAAACATAGCGGCATCCCCACAGGGAAGGTTCTGGTCAATATAACTACATCGAAACTAACTATTTTTGGTTTATTTTCTACCCACTATTGGTCTTTCTAAGAAAATGCAGCTACAGTATCGCATATATACCACATCATTGACTTACTTATCGATATTTGCAAATTTTCAATTTTTGTTCGAGAAAATTGCACAATGCATTTTGTTCAAATGTCTACAAACTTTCTAGATAACAACTTATTGTCAGGAACAATAGCCTAAGTCATCATTTATTATCGAAAAATATGACCTGTTTTAAATTTTTTAAAGAATGTATAATATGCCAGATGGTAACAGACAGAAACTGCCCTTAAGAGATCTTCTTGAAAAATGTTGTGACTTGCTTATTTTCATAAGCAAGTGAAGAGATAATATACAGTGTACACATTCTATACTTCATTACTCACTGGAACTACGAGTCATACAACTTAAAATTGTGAATTAATAATAACTTTAGACTATGATTAATGAAGACTTAGTACATACACCTGTCCTTCAGAACAGGATGGATGTATGGGGTAAAACCCCTTCCCTATGTGTAATTTGATGCCTCATGTGCTATCTCCTTCATAAAATCTGAAAATAAAGTTTCTGTAAAATTTTGCATTGTTCCTTAAGGCCTTAAAAAAAAAGAGATGTTGTATTGCCCTTTGCGACCGACCCCAAAATCTTGAAATCTATGGTCAGCTTTTACTTTCATTTATTTTTTTTACCGCTTTTTAGAGGAAATTTTGTTTTGTTTAGGCCTAATATACAATTATACAGGTTGATATCCATAGTCGATACATACAAATTCAGTATATCTTTCAATTTGAAGTACCGTAGTATTTTTTTCTTTCAAGGTTCTTATCAGGAGGTACATGTGTATAATATCAATATCAAAGGTTGTATACTGTCTTTCCTATGTGATAAATAGTAAAACGAAAGGTATAGGGGAAGCTGATGTTATGTTATTTCATGAATAATTCATTCTACTCAATGCTTTCAGATAATCATGCAGCTTACTTTGTGCAGTGCATGCTACATTCTTAATACCAAATGCATCTGGGAACTATAATACTGTCTGAGCTGCTCTTAGCGCTGGAGAGCTCTCTGCTCGGAATCTGGCGGGGGGGGGGGGGGAGACAAATATGACTCATTAATCACAAATGCTCATGATGCCACCATGCAAGCCATAGAGAAATGGAATAAAGATGCTGTCAGCTCCCTGCATGCCCCACTTCTCCTACTCTCTCTCTCTCTCTCTTTCTCTCCCTCTCTCCCGCTCTCCCTCTCTCTCTCTCTCTCTTTCTCTCTCTCTCTCCTCTCTCCTCTCCCCTTACCTCATACTGTTATGTGGAGCATACCCAATGGTGTTTCTGAACAGTAATAGAGTTTTACATTATAATTCCATATTTCTATGCTGTGGGGATTCCGGGGAAATATATCATGTCTGGGGAAGTTTCCTCAATACCTTGTAAGACCCATTACTTTCAAAATATTAATCCATGTGAATTTTAGCATCAAGACTGTGATATTTTAAAAATGATTGAATTAAATACTCTGCAGCATTCACTAATCTTGACCAATCACAAAACTTAGCGCAGGAAACGCCAAATTTGGCAGTAATGAAAATGATTGTAAAGTTTTTTTAAATGTGAGGCAATTTCACAGGTCATATGCATCTGCTACAGAAATGTGTGCATGGTTTCTACAGGCAATACAAAAGGATTTTAAAAATTAAAAATAAATAGTTCACTGCTTGAAAATCTTTGTCATTGAGGTAGTGGAATTCATTATACACATGAGTTCCAATGAAAGACCTATTCCCTTGCCTAAAAAAAAACATTAGACTGCCTAATCGGTTTTCACACTGTTCTCCCGAGGGCTCTACAATCATATTATAACCCTACCTTCAGCCTTTACATTATACTTATCTAAAATGATTATTCATACAAATATTACCAAGTACTAACATTTCTGAAATTAAAAGAAGCATACTTTCACCCAGAGGATGGAATCGCAATTATCTATTCTATGGGGCAGGTGCTAAGGGCGGGTCAGTTATTCTAGCAATTAAGACCACCTTGCCATAGGCTGACAGACGTTGCTAGGGGGCGGAGACTGTCTCCATAGGCACTCTGAATGTCAATTAACGTAAATCGCGACATTCCCCCCATGGCCCGGCACTCTCTGTCGTCGTCGTCGTCGCCGTGGCTACGGAGGTGTCGCCTTTGGCACCTGTGACATTACACCAGACATGTTACAAAGGGCGACACGATCGCACCTTGCATGACCCCAAAGTTGTACTTTATCCTCGACGATGCCCTTTCTCTCATACTATTCCACCTCTTTGATAATTTGGCCCCCAACGCATGTGCTCTAATGTTTCTCACCTCTCATGCCTATCCGCCAATTAATCTGCAATTTCATTTGTGCCTCGACCTTTCCGCTATCCCCCCTCCCTCCTTCGATCCCAGGTGCTAGCGTACTCTTCAAACCCATCGCAGATGAGTTAAAGAGTGTTTCCGCAAAGGTTCTTAACTTTACGGTAGGCGGGGAGGGGGGGAGGGGGTAGCTACCAGTCCTCATGTTCTGTTACATCCCTCATGAATCTTCTTTACAAACTGAATTAAAAACTTTTTTTTTCTCTACCTCTCACATTGGCACCTGCTCAGCAGCACAATATCATATCCATTTAATTTTTTTTTTTAAAAACATTTCAATGCATTTCACAGGAACGTTAGGGGGTGAAAAAGTACCAGAATTGCCCATTTGAAGGCGAAAAGCTCATCATTCGCACCTTTCAAAGGACCTTGACATTCATGACTTATCAATGAGATGACGCCTTATCTCTTTTACTTTTCATCTTATCATCTGGTGAGAACCCCGAGGGCATTAACTCTAAAGAATAGTAGATGATGCCCTTGAGGCTCTAAGCGTACATTACGCAAATTATGTCACCTTCTACATTCCTTGGAGAAAATAAATTTAGAAAAATGAAATGTTATCAAAGTTTGTGATCTGACCTTGCTCGCTCTCGTCAAACTGCAGGTCCTCATAAAGCCCGCCCTCTAGCATGTTGACTTCAAGAGCATCAAAGCGGTGCGCTAGATGCAGAGGGGACGCGGTGTATTCGTCAGAACGAGCAGTCACTGGGAGAAAGAAAATGATAGAAAAGAAAAATGGATGGATGACAAGATGGATGGATGATTGATTAGTGTGTAGAATAAACGTGTTAGACAACACAAACTGTTTGAAAGGGAGGAGGGGGAAGGGGGGGGGGCTAGGTTTGTCATTTCACAAATGAACAACAAAATACTGATTACACATATGACATTTATTGTTCAATGAAAATATATACAGGTGGTCACTAAAAGAAGGTTTTACATAAATCTTTTCCAGGCACTTTGTCAAGCCTACTTGAAATATTTCTAATAAACTAAAACTCTTGAAAAATAAGAAAGTATACAAAAAATTAAGAAGAAAATGGTTTTCAAAACTATGAAAACAAAACTCTCAAAAATAATTGAGTATTAAAATATTTTCAAAACTATGTCAAAACTCTTTAAATAAGAAAGTACGCAAAAACATTTATCGAGATGAAGTTGAGTAAAATCAAGAATTACATATGGTTCAACTCACTTTCATGACTGTTAACACAGCCATCATAACATTTGTATCAAATTTGATTAATAAGTATATTTACCCTTTTATTTTAGTAACATCACAGAAACACTTTTTTACAAAAAATACAAGAAACAAGTAAACAAACAAAAACAAGCCAGAAAGGTTATTAAAGGTAAAAAATGTAAGAATATTGAAGTGACAATGCAACACTCTATAATAAAAAAAAAAGAAATATTGTATGCAAGTCATAATGGATTTCATGGATTTCACATATAAACACTCACAAGCTGGAATTATTAAACTCATAAATGTGACAAAAATAGAAGATTCTGATTACAAGACATAGATTTTATAAGAGTTCACTTGCACAATTCATTTAAAGAAGAAGTGTTTTCCATTCTGCAGGAATAGATAAAAATGACAGCAATCAACATATATGTGAAACAAAGAAAACATAACTTGCGGCCAGAAAATACGGTACAAGTACATTGTCCTCGTAAGCCTGCGGACACATTATCATGAGGGGGCTTGATGCCTTTTTCCAGACTATCAACTATCTCTTTTCTAAATGTTGTAAGCAGTCCACAAAAAATGACACTATATTATGAAAGAAATGTAAGTTTGTCATCAAAACAAGAAGATATACAATGTATTTAGACATCTCACTATCTGAAAATGAGGTTGTCTGTGCCTGTATGGTGTGTGCGTCACTGTCTGCATGTCTCTTTTTGTCTGTCTGCCTGTTTTACTCTCTGTCTCTCTATTTCTGTCCCATTCTCCTTTTCTACTTTTAAGCTATTATCTCTCTCTCCTCTCATCTTGCACATCATGATCTTTCTCTCTCTCTCTCTCTCTCTTTCTCTCTCTCTCTCCTCTCTCTATCTTTCTCTTTCCATCTCTTTCTCTCTCTATCTCCCTCCCCCATCTCCTCTTTCTTTTCTCTCTCTCTCTCTCTTTACGTTTTTTCTCTCCTGATTCTCCTTATCCATTTCTCTCACTCTTCCTGCTCTCTCCCTCTCCTTTTCTTCACACTTCTCCCCCTACCCCTCCCCCTCCCTCCTTCAATCCCTCCCTCCCTCTCTCTCTCTCTCTCTCTCCCCCTCTCTCTCTCTCTCTTTACCATCTTTCCCAATCTCCCTTCCTCCCTCTCTCTCTCTCTCTATGTAACCCAACTCCAGGAGGCATATAACATCTACTTTGCCTAAGTGTCCCTGGAGGGAAGAGGCCGTCTCATCTTTTAGATTAAAACGCCACACCAGCGATGATGCAGAAAGAGCAAACCTGTACACCTAGCCTCCCAACCAGCCCCACGCCCATCCCATCATCGCAAAGCCACCCATAGCTCATACCGTACCTTTTCTATCAGTATTAATCTCACGTTTCTTCAAAAGATAGGGTACGACAATACCACCGAATGATGAAAATCGCTTAAATGAAGGCACACTTGTTAATACAGTGATCAAGCCAAGTGCTGATTTAGGGTCATCTGGTGGTCTCCAGGGAGGTTACCATGGCGATGGGATAAGATTTCAAATTCCATCGCTCGAGAGCTATTTTGACCAACTCGGGTTGCAAGCCGACGGGAAGGGCCTAGAAAGATTGGATCTGTTTTCGTCTTTTTTCCATGGTCTTCATGAAGATGGGTTTAGACGATTAAGCCACGATTTCAAATCATATTTCAGTAGAGTAAGCAAGATGAGGGTCAAACACTGTGATGTAAGGTTGCATTTTGGATGGAAGTACACATGGAGTTATGAAATTGTTGAGTGAACTTCAATGCAGGCATTTAACAAGAGCACATTATAGGTCCACATCTACTGTAGATTTCATTATGATGATGATGATGTTAGTAGTGATGATGGTAATGGTGGTGGTAGTAATGATAGTGGAGATGATGGTAGTGGTGGTGGTGGTGGTGGTAGTGATGATGGTGGTGGTGGTGGTAGTGGTGATAGTGGTGGTGGTAGTAATTATAGTGGAGATGGTGATAGTGGAGATGATGGTAGTGGTGGTGGTGGTGGTGGTAGTGATGACGGTGGTGGTGGTGGTAGTGATGATGGTGGTTGTGGTAGTAATTATAGTGGAGGTGGTGGTGGTGATAGTGGAGGTGGTGGTGGTAGTGATGATAGTAGAGGTGGTGGTAGTCGTGATGGTGGTGGTGATCACGGTGGTTGCAGTTGTGGTGGCGGTGGAGGTGGTGGCAGTGATGATGGAGATGATGGTGATGATGATGATAGTGGTGATGGTGATGGTGATGATGATAATGATGTTGATTGTGATGATGGTGACGATGATGGTAATGTAGATGATGATGATGATCATGATTATGAGGATAATACTGATGATGATGGTGATGATGCTAGTAATTATGATGATGGTGATTATGAGGATAATACTGACAGCTTTGATGTTTGATGGCTAACAATAAAGCAACAGTCATAATGTTGTTGGTGATGACTGTAATAATGGTAACTAGTGATATTAAAGATGGCGCTCCTGCAATGATGGGTGGTAGTAGTAATGATAAAGAGTACTACCAAGATAAACCATTTCAAATTTTTAATTATATATCCTCGCTGTGTACTTAACCCCCTCTCCAATGGCATCTACTAGACACAACAACAATCAATCGATTTCATTCACATTTGAATATTCTTTATAATATAGAAAGCACATAAGGCTTTGAAGGGTGAAAAGAGAGCACCGGAACAAGGAAATTGTGAGAGGCGCTTTAAAACCAGAGTCAAACATGAAAATTGAAAAATCACACTAAGGAGGGCAACACAATTTTATTTCTACGACATCACAATTCTTCCTTGCCCCGCTGAAAAATTATCCCCGGCATCCTGTCAAAAAGGAGCAAATCATCACCAGACCGCGTCTTTCAATTATTCTCTGCGGAGACGAGAGACAATTTATGCCACGCAAGGAGGCCATGATATGCGGCATCACGTTTTTCACGCCGCACCGGCTTCAGCGCGGATCGTCATTCAGGACTTTTCCTTAAGCTCATGTGACCTGACCTTTTTTGCTGGATTCCCCAAAGTGATTTCCCTCGTTCCCTCTATCCTGCTCTCTTTCTTTGCCTCTCTCTCTCTGTCTGTCTCTCTCTCTCCTTCTATAAACCTCTCTTTTTTCATCTATCTTGCTCTATCCCTCTCTCTCCCTCTCTCCATCTCTAATTCCTCTATACTATTCTGTCTTCCTCGACTCATCTCCCTCTCTCTTTCTCCCTCTCTCTCTCTCTCTTTCTCCCTCTCTCTCTCTCTCTCTTTCTCCCTCTCTCTCTCTCTCTCTCCCTCTCTATCTCCTCTATATTATTCTGTCTCCCTCCACTCATCTCTCCCCTCTCTCTCTCTTTCTCCCTCTCTCTCTTTCTCTCTCTCTCTCCCTTTCTCCCTCTCTATCTCCTCTATATTATTCTGTCTCCCTCCACTCATCTCCCCCCCTCTCTCTCTTTCTCTCTCTCTCTCTCTCTCTCTCTCCATCTCCTCTATACTACTCTGTCCCTTTGATGGTCTACCTCCTTGCTAAAATTTGCTTCTTGGAATAGGATTTTGTTTTTTTAAATCTATCTTTACCTTTTTCCTTCGACTGAAAAGTCAGGTACTAGTCATAGACATGTATTTTGTTCTTAATGGGTTATGATGTCATAAATACCACTAGCAGTATGTTCTGAGGTGTTGTTATAATTAGTATTATTACTTATTAAAAACCTTTTTGAAAATCATAAACGATGAAATGGGCTGGACATAGATCCAGGTACATGGGACTATACAAACATGTGACAAACCAATGGAGTCAAAAGTTTTAAACTCTCTTTTGTCCTGTGGAATTTGTCGTGGGACATTGCTATTGTGGCGTTCTCTCAAATAGGAATATGAGAAAACTCACAAATTATTTTCATCTTAAAGATAAACTTGAGTAAACCTGGTAAATATAGAAAATAAATTCTCACAGAATCCAACGAAACTTACACTGTATGTTCAAAATTACAAATAAATGTCATCGCGAACGATTTTGGTAGAAAATGTATAGGGGTTGAGTAATGCGCATAGAAAGGAAATCAAGGTAAGTAGGCCCGACACCATGGGCTTAACACAGGTCACTGTTTACAAATGGGAGTTGTGGTTTTTATTGAAGATGATGCCCAGTCGGTTTTTGTGCATTTGTTGTTATTTTACTGGTTCAAACAACCAATCTACTGCAGGATAAACAATCCAGAATAAATCATAGCAATTTCTCCCAAAATACGATTCTCTACCAGAGCTTAAGATTAGCTTTAACCACAACACAAACTACTTTTTTTTCCAAGTAATATTTTCTTACTCCAACTTTTGCCATTTTTCAATGGTTCATCTTAAATCTAAAGGTACAAAGGACGACCGGTGAAGCTGGTGTCTGGGAAATTTTTGTCGTGTAATTACAGCGTTAATTAGATAGTGAATAATTGATGATAAGTTAATAGACCTGGGGTGAAGTCTGGAAATGGTGATTGTTTTGCCAGAGATTTTTAATGCAGTCCTTATTACAAGCTGGAAGTCAATGATTGGAGGTTGGGGGAGAAAACCTGTGGTATGTTAGTTAAAGATAATGAAAACTAAGGCCTCTTTCAGATATAAGGATGTAAACAGAGGTGTTGTGGTCTAGTGGATAAGTCACCCAACTGCAGATCACAAGGTATGGGGTTCGAGTCCCGCCACTGCACTACTGTACATTTGCCACTCTCCACCCAGGTGTTAAATGGGTACCCTGTAGGATGGGAAAGTTAATGTGGTTGGATGAGCAAGTGTGCCCTTGTAAAATGGCACCTGGCCAGAATGCTCCCCAGGGAGTGGAGAATGTGCGTACATTGTGTGTGTGGGTAAGCCTGAATCTGATGACTGGGGTAATGATATATTTGTAAAGTGCTTAGAGATGATATACCGTATTAAGCGCTATATGAATCAAAATTATTATTATTATTAAACCGCCACGTTATTTTGTTTTAAAAGTGTAAGTGAATGGCACCCTTCATGCAACATAGGACTTATGCGTATTCACTGAGTTCTGTGTTATAAGATAGAGAAATGTTAAGCATTTTACACTTATGTCATTATAACAAACATCAAAATGACGCAGTTTACAATGGCGTTTCTGGACAAGGCTTAATGCTAACAAACAGGTAATTGGAATGAAAAGTGTTAATACATATGCTCATAATGTTCTACTTGAATCAAAAGATACTTGTGTTTTAAAGATATGTTGATGTTAACGATCAGTCCGTGATTTAAATGATTTACAATAAGAACAGCAGGAACATGGATATATCCTGTACTATGCAGCAAGGCAACCCTACTTCACCAGTTCAAACACACAACTTTTTGAAGCTCTTTATGTAGGATATAAACAAACTATAATATAATATCTTTCATGTTATCACTTTTCTCCTAACACATGCAGGAAAAATTCAAACTTTAAAAAGGGTTCATTGCTATGCACGGCAACCCTAGTTCACTACAGTTCCAAAACGACTTTTTGAAGCTCTTCATGTATAGGATATAAACAAACTATAGTAATCTTTCATGTAATCACTTTTCTCCTCCCTCACACATGCAGGAGCAATTCAAACTTTAAAAAGGAGTTCATTGCCGCACAATCGGGGCCATGGTACCCCAAGACAATTATACATCTGCGACCGCAAACAAAAAACCTTTTTCTGTGAAACCAATCCATCAATATGTTCCCTGGTATGTCAGCTTGGAAGACATCCCCAGCTCACCTTCAATCACCATTGATTTTAACTTGGTGTACAATTCGGAGATGGAGGTCGCAATTACTCCACGGAGAGGATTGTTCTTTTTTTGCACGTCTAAAGAATACGCTCATTTATTCATGAGGCCGCATTGGAATAACGTTCAAATTATTCATGACCCGGTCCCATGTTGACGATAACCTATTCACAACTTAGATTACACCATTTATCAATCAGGAATGCCGTAGTCTAAACAGCAGACTTTATACAGGGCGATTCCATGCACCGTGTCTGGTATGACCTCGCTATTATACACTTTATCCATTTATTTATTCAACTACAAAAATGAAACCTCTTGATACAACCATTCACAGATGTTATGTGATAACAGAAAGAACCATTCGTAGTAAGACAAGGAAATATTTATTTCCTAAAAAAAAAAACTTTTGACAGGATAAGATCAATCAAATCTTGGCTGTTTTGCATTGCAGACCTATGATATGAAAAATCATACAATATACAATAGAAAGCAAAACTAACAAAAAACAAGGGAAACGCTCTCGGCGGTCTCGTCTGCATTACGCGATTCGATATGATGAAAAAATTGAGGTTGGGACATTATTTATAGGCAAGGTGGCCCATTAGCAGGCCCCCCCCCCTCAAATAAAAAATGAAATCCTCTGAATATAATCAGCTTTTTGAAGTGAATATTGGCTAAGAATCATCAGAAGAATTATTTACTATAATTTGTACCAAGATTGATAACATTAATGGAATATGAACAAATAATAAAAGTTGGTATATTAATTCTCATATTAAGTTGTGAAAACATAACCCAAGTCTTCTTACCTAAAATGACCTTTGACCTGGATTTTGCGTCATATGATTTGTGATACTTGATAACCCCTATGTTCAAGTTTCATGGAATAGGAATGTATACTTTTACAATTATGACAAAATCATAACCTTTTGTTAAGTTTTGATGTTGATGCCACAACATAGTCTAAGTTTGTTGACCTGAAAATGACCTTTGACCTTAACTTAGTGACCTGAAATTCTACTCACATGATTGGGGATACTTGAAAACCCTTTAGTCTAAGTTTCATTGAATAGGGACTTATACTTTTGAAATTATATAAAAAATTCAAAAACTTAACCTAAGGTTAAGTTTTCGATGATGATGCCACAACATAGTCTAAGTCTGTTGACCTGAAATGACCTTTGACCTTTACTTTGTGACCTGAGACAAAAAATCAAATTTTAAAAAAAAAATAGGATACAATCCACAGAGGCAATCATGAAATCAGTGTAAAATATACAATTAGAATGAGCAGAACAAAGTTCATTTGCTAATCAATAATAACAAAATTGATAATGGCTCTCCACATTGTTTCCAAGAAAGAAGAAACTGTAGGGAACCATCATTGACAGGGTCACAAAGGGTCAGTCTTGACTCGAAGGACCACGATGACAAATATGAAATGTAAATACAGCCAAGAAGTAAGAAATAACAACCGTATGAAGAGATTTTCCTTTCTGCAAAAAAAATTGGATTCAACATGCATAGTATGGGACAGACTGCACAGAATGGCTCCAAAGGGGATCGGGTCATATATCATCAAAATGCTTGCGATCATGATTGAAAGTCAGTGAGGTTCGTGATTGTTAGATGGGATCCATATCGAGGGGAAAACCCCTGCTTCAGAAAAATAGATCAACAAGTTTCACAAACACTTCCTATGAAATGAATAAAATCTCATCAAACCTCTGGAAAGGGGATTTGTCAAAATGTTATGTTATGTTATGATTTTGACACAAACAAACCTATGTATCTATCTATCTACCTATCTATCAATCTATCTATTTATCTATCTATTCGCCCATCCATCCATCTATCTATTCATTTTCTTAATCTCCCCCCCCCCCCTCAATTCCTCTCTCTTTTATTTTTAGCCGTAACATTTTGTGCTTTCTGTTTAATTTCTCTTTTTTCTCTCAGTCTAGTGTATGTGTATTCTGTTGTGGTTATTTTCTCTATAGTAC